>PVHX01003066.1:46146-151405 GCA_004024805.1 Geosciurus inauris | reverse complement strand
TTCTTCTTCTTCTTCTTCTTCTTCTTCCTCTTCCTCTTCTTTTTTTGCCTAGTGCCTTTATGCTATTCTCTTTGCCCAGAATGCCCTCCCCTTGTCACTCTTTTTCTTCTCCTCTTGTTAGCATGGAAAATTCCTACTCAACCTTTAAGACTGGACTTACACATCACCTGTTCTTGAAAGCCTTCCCAGGCTGTGCTAGACACTTCATCTTCAAATCCTTACTGCTAGTCATCTTTAGAATTATAGTTATCACTCTGAGTTGACAAAAATTTCTTTACCATTAAGTCTCTATAATTAGAGTGCAAGCTCCATGAGGGAAGGAAGTGTATTTATTATTCATGTCCCTGTTCTGTGCTTTCATGGAGCCCAACATTTAAAAGAATATTTGTTAAATCTTTAAAAAAAATTCACTCAGAGTATATACTTACTTATGACATAGGAAAAGTGAGGGCTGTGGATCCTGGAGGAGATGTCCTGAAGTCTTGGGATGCCCTCTCAAAATCCCTCCAGCACTCTTAGGTCTTGGGGTGCTGTGGTCAGGCACCATCTAGAAATAAGATTGCTAAGCAAGTCCCAGCTCTGTGGATTAGCGAGTGCTGCACAGGGTAGGATGGGCAGGAAGGGCTTACAGAAGTCAGAGGAGGGGAGGGAAGAGCCACTTGAGGAATCAGGAAATGTTTCCTTGACAGGGAAAGTACTCCCAGTGGAGAGAACAGGACCAGCAGAGGCTTGGAAGCAAAAGAGTGCCAAGTACCTTAATGAGTAGTAATTGTTCTGTGGGCTGGAAGAAAGAGTTCAAAGAATTGTTAGAAAATAAGGCTGCAGGCATGAGCTGGAGCTTGAGTGGAGAGGATCTGAATGTCAAACGAAGACCAAGAGGGAAGAGCTGAAGAAGAGGTCTGGTGTAAGGGTGAAGCCCTCCTTGTTGAGGAAGGCAGGGGAGGTAATCAGACAGGAAAGAAGCTTATTCACTACATTCTGGGGGCATTGTAGTATAATGAGTGTCATTGTGAGTTTGGAGCTGATTCTCAGCTACATCAAGTGTGAGGAATTAGGCATCATCTCCTGATCCAAATATCTATTTGAATCTAATGATTATATAAGAGCCCAAAACATTCTCTCAGTGAAAAACAAATTAAAAGCTGCATAACTGGATCGAGTATGTAGCAGCATGACTTGAATGGGGACGTGTGACAACCCAGTGGATACTATATTGCTAGAAAGACTAGCAGAGTTCCAGAGACAGACCTATGATAGAGGAGACAGAAGTCTGGTGGAGTGAACCAGTTTCCACAATAGGACTAGAGGCTGAAGAGGAATGAAAACTGGTTCAGTATGATGGCTCTTAAGGAAACTCACCCTATCTTGGCTAATCTGATGGTTGTAGATGTGCACAATGAGAAGAGTAAGTAGAATGAGCTTAAACAACACTGCTTAGCCAGGAGCACTGGCGCACACCTGTAATCCCAGCACTTTGGGAGGCTGAGACAGGAGAATCGCGAGTTCAAAGCCAGCCTCAGCAACGGCGAGGTGCTAAGCAACTCAGTGAGATCCTGTCTCTACATAAAACACAAAATAGGGCTGGAGATGTGGCTCAGTGGTCGAGTACCCCTGAGTTCAATCCCCAGTACCAAAACAAACAAACAAACAAAAAAACAACACTGCTTCCTATCTCCATAACAGAATGTCATATGGAGGAAGTCACCTTCTCACTTTGCAACAGACAGCCATGTTCTTATGTTGTCACAATACTATAGGGATTGAGCACATCAGGCAGAGGCATTCAAGGCTGACATCTACAGTATACTTGGTGACAGAAGCCAGTGGAGCACACTGGCTTGGACTGATGGGCACAATTGAGACTTTTGAGGGAACATTGCTAGGGATTAATATTTCTACAAGAGCAGGTGGGACCCTAGAATTAGCAAGACTGGTATATTACTATCAATGTAAACTCATTTGTACCACAAGCCAGTATAGATGGGAAATATTTGCCTTGCTGCACAGGAACTACAAAGCAGCCTAGGGAATTGGACTTTGATTACAAACAAAGCCACCAGAAGGCTGCAGTTTATGAATGGGGTTGGAAAGATGAGGGAGCCTGGCCTGGAGAAGAGAAGTTAGCACCTCTCCAAAAGATTCAGGGTGAATGCCCAGCAGGCAACTTGAAACTGAGATAGGAACAGGTAAAAAATAAGAGTTCAGGTGACTAATGACCCAACGTCAAGGGAAAGTTGATGAAGGGCACTTCACTCACTAAATTCCTGCACTATACTGGGTGGGCACATGAGAGGTGCTTTCGTCACTATATTGGTGATGTAGGTGTTATCTCCACTTTATAGCTGGGGAAGCAGGCCTAAGGAAGGAGTGTTCACCTATTCAACAAATATATGCACAAGGAATATGAAGGTGATAAGACACAGTCCTTTTCCTTGAGGATCTCAGAATATCACAGAAGAGAGACTCAGAGGCAAATCATTTTATTACAGACTGGTGTTTAGATAAGAGTAGATGCAGACGGGCGCAGTGGTGCAAGCCTGTAATCCCAGCACTTGGGGAGGCTGAGACATGAGAATCGCGAGTTTGAAGCCAGCCTCAGCAATGGCGAGGCGCTAAGCAACTCAGTGAGACCCTGTCTCTACATAAAACACAAAATAGGGCTGGAGACGTGGCTCAGCGGTCGGGTGCCCCTGAGTTTAATCTCCAGTACCAAAAAAAAAAAAAAAAAAAAAAGTAGTTGCAAGCACAAAGTGCAGTGAAACCACAAAGAAGCTCCCCAAGTCACAGAGTCAGTAAGTGTCAGCCAAGGCTCAAATCCTGAACTGCCTGGGTAAGACCTCAGCACTTTCTACCATTCTAGTTACAGATACCCTCAGTCATAGTCAGTTCTGAGGAAGGGCAGTAGCCCTTGCTGCTGAAACAACATGTTAAAGAGCAACAAAAGGACATTGGAAATTGGGATGTGGCATGGTGACCTAGCAGCACCTCAGACCTGGAAGAGATGATGATGGCCTCCTAGTTACCAGGCCATGGAGACCCTCTCCTGGAACAGAACTGATTTCAGAGTCTAGAAGTAGCAGTGGGTAGTTCTAGATATTGGAGCCAATGGGACATTGAAGTCAGGAAAACAGTATGGTCCTTAGAGGGACAGATTAAGGACAAGCTTGAGAGGAGAGGCTATACTGGAAGTGGCAGTGAGGAGATGAGAACGAAATCAGACAATTCTTGGGCTAGTAGAACTTGCCCACTCTCTAGGATCATCATCTCTTGTTTGCTTCTTTTGAGTCCAATAGTTCACGACAGGACTGCGGGCCTTTCTGAAAGTAACTCCTTTGCTATTAACTTTGCTTTTACTTCTCTTCTGGGCACGGGATCTGGAAGAAGCTGAGGGCCCCAGTCCTTTCCAAGAATGCTTTGCCTCTGACTAGTAGCTGGGTAGCCTAGGCAGACTTTATACACCTGTGGGGCATGTGAATCACAATTCTCTCTGGGATAATAGGCAAGGCAGGGTGAAGCCAGAGGATCTGAGACAAGGAGACTAGGACTAGAGAGATGACAGAGGGTAGATGGAAAGCCGAGCAGCTTGGGAAAGACAGCCTCCCTGGGCAGGTGGCTCCATTTGATTTCCGATTTAAAGGGGAGGCTTAGATAGCCAAGAAGAAAAAGGCTAATAAGAAAAATATTAAACTGCAGTGTGTGTGTCCCCAGGGACTTCCTGTTGCCATGACTGACCTCCCGGAGAGCGCCATTCGTTCCCGAGCATGGCAGCTTTATAGGCACTTGTAGGCCTGCAAAGAACACCAATTTGCTGCTGCAGTTTGTTTTGATAACTGAAACTTTCAATAAATCTATATTAAAATCAAAGGGAAAATTAACTAGGCCCCAGTGAGGGGCACAAAGATAAGGGAGCACATTACCACCCTGGCCTCAGCCACCCCACATTTGTCTCTTAGTTCAGATTCAGGTCACCAGGGAGATGAATGACTCAGGCTCAGGGGGAACAGCCCTGAGGAGAGCAGGGAGAAATACGTATGGCCAGGTCCAACCCCACTACTCCTTGAGCAGCAGAATACTGCCAGGGGGTAGAGGTGGCAGGGAGAACATAGTGGGGTGGTGGTCATGGTGGGAAAGAGTGAGAATAGTAATACCACTATATACTGAACTCTATGCCAGGTACTGTGCTAAACACTTCTGTATTTAATTCTAATTAACAGGTAGGTACTAATGTTATCTGTACCCTACAGATGAAGAAACCGAACCTCAGAGAGGTATATGATGTGCCTAAGGTCGTAGAGCCAGGACTCAAACCTGAATAGGCTCTATCTGAACCTGCTTTCATAACTGTACCATCCTGTCTTACATAGTTTATAGAGACTATGAAAGCAGCAGCCATTTTTCCAGTTCCCATATAAAACGATTTCAGACCCAGTCTGGATTTTCCTAACTGTGCCAACTTTGGGGGCTACTACTCATTGCCCTTGGTTCTGGTTTGGGGACTACTACTCACTGCCCTTCAATTGCAAGTTAAGGTCCCAGTTTTGGTCACCTTCCTGTTTTCCCTGGTGGCTTGAAGGGTAGTAGAAGCAACTTGGTGCTGTCTTTAGTTCCTGCTCTTAAGTGTTCACTTTAATCCGTTACTTGGTCCAGAAGCCAGGAGGTTGCCCAGGGTGTACCTTATGCGTGCTAGGCGAGCACGCTACCACTGCGCCATAATCCCAGCCCCTCACTATCTGCCTCTCCAAATCAGTTTGCCTGACACAGGATCTTGGCCACTTGCTTATTGAACAGTCCAGCTGCCACTATCACCTCATCTGGTTATCTTAGCCTCCTCTGGGAGTGCGGGTAAGGTTTTGACACAGTCTCCAATGTGTCCATTGTGGTAGTGGGACTGCAGCAGGCCCCATTTGGTCAAACCAGAGTCTTTGACTCCTCCCATCATTTCTAGTTTCAGATGAACCACTCTGCGCCAGGGCATGGAATCTGGCGCCCCCTGTGGCTACTAAAATGGTGGGGTAATATAACCCTTTCTCTCTTCCTGAGGTGTGATTCTTCCTCTAGGCACATCTAGAATACAAAGAGTAACTAGCTGTATTCTTTGAAGCTCTAACTTGGTAATACACTGTCCTGTGTTTTCATTCCATTTTTCCCTGCCTCACTTACTTCTCTTTTGCCCTTACTATTGCTGCCCTAGGCATATACTTCCCATTTAAATCTAAGCATATAAGCTTTGTCTCAGGCTATTTTCTAGGAAACCAAATGGCATATTATACAGTCAAGGTTTGAGGGAGCCAAATGTGGGGTTAAGCAGCAGTATAAGGCACCAAGTACATACTGAGTTCTTCAATTGTTCTTTTATTTGAATGCATTTGCCATATCTTTGTCCAAAAAGAGTTTACACCCTGGTCAGATCCTAGAAGTTGTAGAGTTGAGTGCTAGAATATCAAAAAGGAAAGAGCACATTCTAGGATGTTTGGGCTGGACCTCCAATCCAGACAGGTAAATTTACTTCATTCTTTTTTTTTTTTTTTTTTTTTTTTGGTACTGGAGATTGAACTCAGGGGAACTTGACCACTGAGCCACATCCACACATCCCCAGCCCTATTTTGTGTTTTATGTAGAGATAGGGTCTCACTGAGTTGCTTAGCGCCTTGCTATTGCTGAGGCTGGCTTTGAACTCGCGATCCTTCAGTCTCAGCCTCCCAAAGTGGTGGGATTACAGGCTTGTGCCACCGTGCCTGGCTTACTTCATTCTTATAGCCAAGAAATTTTCCTGTGCCATATTCTCAGGCTAGAAGTTGGGATATAACAAAACCAGAGGCAAAAGAGGACAACTTATGGCCTCTTATTTTTATATTTACATAATTTACATTTTTATTTTTATATTTACATAATTATGTATTGTCTGTTCTTCCTCCTTCATTCCATCTCCTGTCTCTGTTGCTGTTTATTCCCTCATTCATTCACAAACATTTATTGCATGACTGCTTTATGCCTGGCACTGCACTGGGCATTATTGTTGCAGCATGAATAATACCGAAATAACATCTATCTTAAAGGAGCTGTAGGAGAGATGACAAGGAAATAGACAATTAAATACCACTGATCCAATGGAGTTTTTGGAGGGGGAGAGTACCAGGGTTTGAATTTGAGGCACTCAGTGACTAAGCCACATCCCCAGCCCTATTTTAAATTTTTATTTAGAGACAAGGTCTCACTGAGTTGCTTATGCCTCCCTTTTGCTGAGGCTGGCTTTGAACTCCCGGTCCTCCCGTCTCAGCCTCCTGAGTTGCTGAGATTACAGGTGTGTGCCACTATGCCTGGCTTCTAATGGAGTTTTATTCAGCCATAAAGAAAAATGAGGGGCTGGGATTATGGCGCAGTGGTAGCGTGCTCGCCGAGCACGCATAAGGCACTGGGTTCGATCCTCAGCACCACATAAAAATCAAAAATAAAGATATTCTGTCACCTACAATTAAAAAAAAAACATAAAAAAAAAGAAAAATGAAATTATGTCCTTTGCAGGAAAATGGATCAAACTTGAGAATATTAGTTTAACCAAAATAGGCCAAACTCAGAAAGTCAAGGATTGTATGTATTCTTTCACATGTAGGAACTAAAGAGGAAAAAGGAAAAGAGAGGTGGGAGATCTCATGAAAATTGAAAGGAGGGGGCTGGGGCTATAGCTCAGTGGTAGAGCACTTGCCTGGCATGTGTGAGGCCCTGGGTTCAATCCTCAGCACCACATATAAATAATAAATGAATAAAATAAAGATCCATCAACAACTAAAAAACAATATTTAAAAAAAAAAATTGAAGGGAGATTAGTATTAAAGGAAAGAGACCAGGGGAGGGAAGAAGGAAGGGAAAGGGGAAATACTGTGGAATGATATTGGCCAAATGATATTGTGTGCATATGTAACAATGAATCCCATCATTATATACAATTATAATGCACCAATGAAAAACATGGAAAAAGAAAAAAAAAAAAACACTGATAAATTCTGTAGATGCTCAGTAGAATCACCTAACACATTATGTGGATGAAATTAAGGAAGGCATTCCCTGATATGAGGATTCCCAGACATTTCCCGCTTAGAGGGGAACCATTATATTAAGATCTTAGAGGTGGTCCAGAAATGACATCACTGTCTTAAGTGAAAATATGCACATGACAGACAGAGGAGCTTGTAATTAAAGCTGGTTGTGTGTGGTGGTGGTGGTGGTGCTGGCTCATAGATGGGTCCTGACTGATTGGGAAGCTGTCAAAATCATCATTGACTTGTTAAGACTGAGGTTTCCCGGCTTATAAACTGGAACCCATGGAACCCATGACTTCCCAGAGAACTGGCTTTGGTAAGAGTTCTCTCCAGATGATTGGGGAGACTGTAGGAGCTCCTTACAGCTGCAGCCAGAATTCTTTTAACCCTGAAGTTTCTTCTAAAGGGACCTGAACAAGTCAGTTCCCTCTTCCCTAGGCCCTTTAGAAATCTAAGCATTTTCTTCCTAATTTGCCTACCTTCCTCCCAGATCTCCCCCAGGCCCACATCAAAGAGTAGATGACAATAATTACTTGTTAAATGAATGAATCAGGAAAAAGTGTCACCTACACAGAATATGTCACTTTATGCGCCTATACCCACGTTATGCATTTATTTAAAAGTGGGAAAAAAGAGGTGAGGCACCTGAGTCGCTCTAGGACTGAGGAAGTGTTCCGTTTTTTTAAAAATCCCTTTCACTGCTCAGAAGTGACCCTCCCCTTCTCTTCTGAGTACGTGAAGCTTCAAAACTACAAGCCCCATAAGGCCGCCACCGGCTGTCACCATCTTGACACACTTTAGCGCGCATGTCGGCGGGAGAGTGAGCGTTTGGGGAGAGGAAACCCCGCCCCACTGCAGCCCATTGGTCAAAGGGGCCAACGGCGGGCTCAGCGGTTGGCCACAGCGCCCGCCCGTCCGTCGCGTCGGTCGAGGTCAGAGTGCGCGGAGGTGAGTCGGTGTGTTGTGGACTCGTGGTGCTGGCTGCCGCTGTGGAGGCGGCCGGGAACGGGCGGTGGGGAGCAGGCGGAGCTGGCACTGCCTCTGCCTGGCCGGCGCCGCAGTCGGCGCGGGCCGCGCCCGCCGCCGTCAACTGCCCTGAGCGCCTGCTGAGGCCGAGGGAGACGTCGGGGCCTGCACCTGGAGGGAGCCTGCCGCGCTGGCCCCGAGGAGGGGGCGTTGCCATGGCGACAGCCTCTCCGGCAGCTGACGGGGGGCGGGGGCGGCCCTGGGAAGGAGGGCTGGTCTCCTGGCCCCCTGCCCCTCCCCTTACGCTCCCCTGGACTTGGATGGGTCCGAGTTGGGGGCAACACCCTGGGGTGGGTGATGCCGAGATCCCCCTCCCTCTCAGCCTAGGCCCTGGTTAATGCATGCGGGTGGCGGGTCGTGGCTTGTGTAGTTTGTGCAGCTTGGGGTGCTGGCTGGTGTGCTCACCTCAGATGCAAGATCTACTGAGCAGCGTTCTGGTATAGGGGGAGCTGGGCAGGGTTTTGCCAGTCAGATTGGGTGAGTTGATTAAGGGGGCTGACTTCTTACTTGGAATTGCTAGAGAGGTTTGACCGGAGAGGCTAGAAACAGCAAGGAGATAGTAGAGAGATAAAATATCCCTTCTCCCCCTCCTGACACATGCACACAAAATTAGCAGTTTACCTCTTTGTAAATATGAAGCCATAGAAGGAGTGAATAAGGGGCCTAACCTGGCTAGTTTTCTGTCTGCCTTTCCTGCAAATGGGCCAGCAACAGGTGTTTTTAAGACCAAAAGAAAAAAAAAAAGCATTAATATGGATTGAGGCATGAACGCGAATTCTTGCAAAAATAACTTCCTTTTAAAATTTATTTATTTTCATTGTTGTTGCTTCTTGTTGTCTTGAAAGATGCTGGATATGGAGTTTGTTCTTGGGGCTGAATTTTGCAGTGAATAGTGTCCACTATTGTCTTCTGCTAGAGGTCTCTGGCCACTTGTATGACATTTGCTCTTGTCTCACATTTCATCAGTTTCCCAGCATTAGGGCAGCAAAACATGGATTTCATTGGCTACACACTATTCTCTATTTGAGAATGGGTTGTGATTGGCTCTTTTTTTTTTTTTTTTTTTTTTTTTTTTATCCTGTGGTACCAGGGCTTCCCAGTTGGTGAGCAAGGGCTCTATCACTGAGGCACTTCCTCAGACCTTTTTAAATTTTACTTTGAGATAGGGTCTTGCTAAATTTGCCCAGGCTGACCTTGAACTTGCCATTCTCCTGCCCCAGCTTCCCAAGTAGCTAAGATTACAGGTGTGGGCCACTGGGCCTGACCTGGTTTTTGATTGTAGAGTTGCTACCAGAAATTGACTTCATCAAATTCTGCTTTATTCTGACTTTATCATACACAGCATACCTTGTTTTAGTGGGTTCGTTCTTGGAGCCTAAGTATATTATACCTGAATCCCTTACCTTTTAAAAGCCAATTTATAAACAAGGACTTGGAGTGTGACTCCGCTAATGTGTGTCTGTGATCTTAGTTAGAAACCTACTTGGCTGCCTTTCGGCAGGAGGTGCAAAATGGGGGAAGGGAGCTGCCAGGAAGTGATTGATAAGGTTTCCTTTATGGATTCTGTGTTGCTTCACTGGAGCTCAGAGCACTTTGGCAACTTAAGCACTCCAAATTAAAAGCTCATTAACAATTCCTGCCCAAAGATCCTGTAAATAATCAGCTAGCTAGGTCATAGAGCTTGCTTAAGAGCTCTCCCTCCAACTTGAAATTTCCAAATAAAGGTGCTTTTATTCCCTTTCATTTTGAAAAGTGTTTTCTCTGTGGTGGGGTAAGTTAGTGAGTGGCCTTTTCCCAGAGGATCTGAGTAGAATAAAGTCTTAAATGTGTATAATAGTAGATAGGAATATTGGGTTCCAGTTGTAAGTGTTTCTTTGTGTAAAGGGCATCACTGGCTTACAAGAGCATCATGTAACTTCTGGTTCTTCGGAGAGTCTGAATTAAGTGATAAGTATGATAAATGTCCATTGGTGTTTTGAGTTGGGGTTTGGTTACTTTGACTTTCTTAGAGCTTGAGGCAGACTTGGAAATATACTGAAAGTGTTTCCTGGCATTTGTGGCCATTTGCAATATGGCCCTTGTGTTTGTGACAACCAACCCCTGCCTCAGTCCCGACTCAGCCTCAGTTCCTGGGTTTGGAATATTGTCAGTCTTACTAGTGTCTCCTTGTCTGGATAGGATTCTGAAATTATCTAGTGAGCCACCACTTCATGGCCATCTTTCTCAGTCCAGGCTTAGATATTGTAAATATTTGGTGTTTCTAGGAAGTCAGTTTCCTTACCAAGAAAAGTATAATACTAGAGAACATGAAATCCATCATTCCACAAACAAATATGGTACTAATAGCTTCTGGAAGTTCTATAGAGAACTGGTTTTTCCACTTAGATAGCTGTTACCCGAAAGTGGGTTTTTTTTTGGTACTGGGGATTGAACTCAGGGGGTACTTGACCACTGGGCCACATCCCCAGCCCTATTTTGTGTTTTATGTAGAGACAGGGTCTTATGAGTTGCTTAGTGCCTCGCCATTGCTGAGGCTGGCTTTGAACTCACAATACTCCTGTCTCAGCCTCCAAAAGTGCTAGGATTACAGGCGTGTGCCACCGTGCCTGGCCCAAAGTTTTATTTTGTTTTGTTTTGTTTTTGGTACCAGGGATTGAACTCACGGGTACTTGACCACTAAGCCACATCCCTACCCCTATTTTGTGTTTTATGTAGAGACAGGATCTCACTGAGTTGCTTAGTGCCTCGCTGTTGCTGAGGCTGGCTTTGAACTCACGATCCTCCTGTCTCAGCCTCTTAAAGTGCTGGGCCAAAGTTTTAAGTTTAGGAATTTGAGGTGTAGATTGATCCTTAGTGGGGATTTGATCCTTTGTGTTGAAATAGACTTGTTGCAGAAATGTATGTTTGTCCACAGCATTGGGGCTTTCCAGCTCTCACAGAACCTTCAGCATCCCCAGCTGCCAGTCTTGGCATCTTCGAAGTAAGGAGAGGTGAGACTCCTGTTGCACGGTCAAGTTTGACTTGACTTTCTTTCTGAGTATTTGGGTGGGGTAGGGGTGGGGGCTGGTGCAGATTGATTTTCTGTAGCTTCTTTTATTAGGCAACATATGCTCAAAACCTATTGAAACTTCCCTAAGTCTTTAAAGTGAGAATTGGAGGTGGGGATCCAGACTCTTAAGCTCTTTCATGATTTCTTTAATGGGCATTTCATGAACATCTACTTTAGATTCAAGATGGTTGAATAGAGCTAGAATAGTCCTTTACCCTAAGAAATACACATCTTAATAGGAGAGGATGAAACACATACATACGACCAAAGCCTTTGGGATATTGGTTTAATTTGAGTTGTGTGTCACCTTTAAGTGAATAGTTAGTCCCAACCTGTCTCCATTTTGCCAGGATCAGGGGCTTGCTAAAAAGGCAGGTTCTGATGATTATTATCTAGTGTCTTGGAGGCAGTTTGTCCAATAACTAAGGGCCAAGCAATTTGCTAATTCCTGGGATTATAATGGTGAACAAAACAGCCATTGTCCCTGACACCAAAAAACTTAAAAATTTATGGGAGAGACAGTAAAGAGGCAGTTAGGTTATACCTGAGAGTGCTCTAGTAAAGGAAGTGCAAGTTCTTTGGGAGTACAGAAGTGCCCCTAACCCAGACTTCTGGTTTCAGGGACAGCTTACCAGAGGAAGTAACTTATTCACCTAGACTTAGATGAAAACATGAGAGACCAAGTGTCAGAGGATTATTGAGTTTGAGAAAGTTCAGTGTGATTGAAACAGTGCTTAGTACACGGGGGCAGGAGAATATTGTGAGAGATGAAGCGGGAGATGTAAGTGGATGCCAGAGCCTTGTAAACTCAGGATTAAACCTGGAGTTGTGTGGGTGGGTAGAAAAAGATTAGAGACCGGCAAACTTTTTCGGGAAAGGACAAGATAGTAAATATTGATGCTTTGTGGCTGGCTACTTTACACAACTTGACACTTACGTACGAGAGCAGCCATAGACAGTATGACAATAAATGAACATGGCTGTATTCCAATAAAACTTTATTTATAAAAACAGGTGGCAGGTGGATTTAACACATGGATTCTAGTTTGCTGTCCTTTGAATCACACTTAAGAACAGTAGGAAGCTGTTAAAAGGTTTTAGGCAGTAAAGTGATATTAGTTTTGTGTTGTAGAAAATTTGCTCTGATGTCAGTGTGAAGAATGGACTGAAGGGGATAGATAATACTGGAAACAGACCAATAAGGAGGCTGTGGCAGTTTTATGGATAGCATTTTATGTTTCCCCTTATGTGGTAGTATTTTGGTCCTTAAAACGAAGTATAACTGAATCTTTGCTTCCAGGGTTATACTGGTTCCTTTTTTTTTGGTACTGGGGATTGAACTCAGGGGCACTCAACCCCTGAGCCACATCCCCAGCCCTATTTTGTGTTTTATGTAGAGACAGGTTCTCACTGAGTTGCTTAGTGCTTCCCCGTTGCTGAGGCTGGCTTTGAACCCAGGATTCCCCTGTCTCAGCCTCCCAAAGTGCTGGGATTATAGGCATGCACCACCGCGCCTGGCTTATATTGGTTCTCTTCTCTATCTTCTTGGTCATCCACTGGAGCTTAAAGTATGTCTGTCGAGGAATGTGTTGGTAATACCAGCTCCTATTTCACAGACTAGAGAAGATAGAGGAAGGGAAAGTTAGTGTAGAATGAATTGAAAGGTTTTGGGAACTATTTCTATTGAAGGAGGTATGGAATAAATGAAGCCCTTGAAGGGATGTTGGGTTTAGGGTTCGTGGCTTAATGTCAGTTGTTTTGGACTTCTTGAACTATACCCACAGAAACTGACCCATTTTCCTAAGCTTTCTAGGGAATTGCCCTCTTTCTATATATTGTCCTACTCAGTCTCTCTTGCTTGCAGCAGACTGATGACCTTTTCCCAATTTTAGAAATGTTTCCCAGTTCAGGTATGATATGTCAGGCACAGGAACCAAGTAAAGTATTTGTTGAGTGTCTAATGAGATTATAGTACAGAGCCCTGTGTTTACTGTTATTCTTTGTCTTCTACTACTTATGAGTCCTATTGCTAGAGGGAAGCCTGTAAGTTCTTCCTTTTCTCCCTCCTTCCTTTCCTTTTCCTCCTCAACACCCTACTGAGCTATACCCTCAGCCCCAAACCTGAAGGTTTCTTTTTTTGTGGGGAGGGGGATTGAACCCATGGGTGTTTAACCACTGAGCTGCATCCCCAGCGGCTCCCCCCTCCCCCCGCCCGCCTTTTTTCAGTTTTGTATTTTGAGACTGGGCCTTGTTAAGTTGTTAAGGCTGGCTTTGAAACTTGTAATCCTCCTGTCTCAGCCTCCCAAGTTGCTAGGATTACAGGCATGTGCCACAGCACCTTGCCCAACCTGTAGGTTTCTGGTAGTAGTGTTTATGTGACCTTGGACAAGTGACTTAGCTCTCTGAGTTTCACTTTCCTATCTGTAAAATGGAGATAGGGGACTTAATAGGTTGGTTAAAGGCTTTGGTGATGTATATAAATTTGTTAGCACAGTCTCTTGACAAATTTTTATTACTAATAGTATTTTACACAGTGATTTTTTTAAAAAGCAGAAAGTAGTTGACAAATACTTTGGTCTGCACAGTTGTCATTGTGTTCATATGATAGAAACAGCCCTAGGGTGGGAGCCAGCATATAGGAGGATATTACAACTAAAGCAAGGTGCTGTTCTTCCTAATGGAAAAATTCACACAGCAGGAGTTCCATTCAGAACCCCAGAACTTTTGGGGGCATGGACCATAGTCCCAAAACCATCAGTAAAGTGAGTTGGGTGAACAGTTTCCCAGTAAATTTCACCTGTGACCAATTATGCCTCCTTGTTTGTCTGGGGCCATTTATTGGTATTGCCACTTTTGTGGCCCTACATCTTTGTAAAGTGTCTCTTGAATTTTTTAATTACTTTTACCACTAGTGTGGGAAGTGGGTCAGATAGCATTCATTTCCTTGCTACCATGTAAGGAAACTGAGGCCCAACAAGGTTAAGTGAATTGCCCAAAGTCATACTGTGAGGTACTGTCAAAGCTAGTGCAGATTTGCCTCCAGATGAAATTGTGTTTGTTTATTGCTGTAATTTCTCTTCCCTTGAGTGAGAGATGTGTGTAGTCATTGCAGAACTGCAGTCTGATACATGCCTTGTCCATATCTGCGAGGCTTCATTTGAGTCCTACTTTATCTATTTGGTTCTGTTGGGTTTTAATTGATGACTGCTAGGACCAGACCTGTTGGGAAGCAGATTCCCTTTGGGTTGTTGTTTTTAGCCTTTTCTCCTTTGGGGACATTCCTTGGGGAGCCTTGGGTTAGGAGGGATTGCTTTGATACGTTCAAAATTGTGGCTTGTGCCCCACAGCTACAGGTAAAATCAAAAGGCAGATAATTTATGGGAGTGTCAAAGCTGGCCGCTGGCACCTCAGGAGGCCATTAGTATGCCTGTTCAGACCCTCTGTGTCCTTGCAATTGATTCCTCTTTGCATGAGCCTGATTTGGGAAGCTGTAGATCTGTGGGTAGTGATTGGATGTGACAGTCCAAACACCGGTCCCTAAATTAATCCTTTTAATAGTATTCCAGCACTAAGGCAATTTCTCTTTATCTCTCTCTCTCTCTCTCTCTCAACTGGGGAGGACAGAATGGGGTGGACTGGGAGAAGAATAGAAACAGAAATAAAGAAAAGAAGCTTTGTTTGGTGCTTGGGCTATGCTCTGTTCTGGCATGTTCTAATTCCAGAGCAGTGGACTTTAGGCACATTCAGCAGACTCACACTTAACTTTATGCCTGACCCTGAGCTGGATACTGGGAAAACAAAAATGAACAAAATGTAGTCCTTTTAAACAAAATGTAGTTCGTTCTTTCTTTCTTTTTTTTTTTTTTTGGTACTGGGGATTGAATTCAGGAGCACTCGACCCCTGAGCCACATCCCCAGCCTTATTTTGTGTTTTATGTAGAGACAGGGTCTCACTGAGTTGCTTAGCGCCTTGCCGTTGCTGAGTCTGTCTTTGAACTCGCGATTCTATCTCAGTCTTCCAAAGTGTAAGATTACAGGCATGGGCCACCGCGCCCGGCTCAGAATGTAGTCCTTGTGCCTAAGAGTCTAACTCAGTGTTTCAGGCTTTTAAAACTCTTTCACCATTTAGATTTAAAAAACGAATCTCATTCCCTTCTTTAATAATACATATGAAATTTTAAAGTGCATGAAGGAGTCTGACAAAGTCAAGGAATTTGCATATCTGATATGCTTTTTTTACACAAACATGCACGTGTATGCCTATATATAGCTATTTTCCATCCTTCTTTCAGCTCCTTGAAAATTATTACTAGAAGGAGAAACATATACCTAACATCTTGTAGTGAGAAAAGTTACAAAATAAGAATAAACTATGTTACTGGATAATAAGCAATTAACTTTATGATGGGTTATCAGAGAAGGCTACTCAAAGGGGAAGATTTGAACTGGGTTTTGCAGAAGGAGTGATAATTTGCCTAGTGAAAAATGGAGGGGCATTCCAACACAGAGGGAGTAGCATTTACCAAAGTTCAGATTTGGAAAAGGAAATGTCACATTTGGGAACCTGGGCAAGAGCTGACTGTAACCTGCCTCCTGCCAGTTTCTCACTGTAAGGCAGGAAGATTTGCACCCCTGGAATTGTATTTGAGAAGAAGCTTTGAGTTCTCCATTGTGCAGTTGTTTTAATTCAAGACACCCCTTCCTGTTCTTACTTTTGTGCTCAGGACTGTAATTTGTTTTTCTTTCTCAAATTATTATGAAAACAAATTTGGTTGATTTAGATTTAATCACTAAATCTAAGTTTGAGTTACTTTTGATTAAAATCACACCTTACTTAAAAAGAAAAATTGGGGGTGGGGTTATAGCTCAGTGGTAGAGTGCTTGCCTAGCATACACAAGGCTCTGAGTTCAATTCCTAGCACAAAAAAAAAAAAAAAAAAGTTACATTTTGCTGGGCATGGTGGTGTACATCTGTAATCCCAGCAGTTTGGGAGGCTGAGCCTGGAGGATTGCAAATTCAAAGCCAGCCTCTGCAATTTAGTGAGGCCCTAGGCAACTTAGGGAGATCTTGTCTCAAAATAAAAAGGTCTGGGGATGTGGCTCAGTGGTAAAGCACCTTGGATTCATTCACTGGTACAAAAAAAACCAAAAATTAAAGTTGATATGCATTGTTAGCCATATGACTGGTGGGGAATTGGTCAAGTGTGGAAATGTGGGCCATCAAACATGGTAGAGGAAACTAAGAGTACACAAAGAGTTGGGTACGTTTGAGCCTTAGTTTCCTTATATGTAAAATGGAAACAGCGTTAACCATTTTGCTTGACAGTTGGTAGGATTAAATGAGATTAAATTATATAAATCACCAACACAGAAAATGGTGTTTTCCATTCCTTTTTCTCATGTGTGAACTGTAGCTCTCTCTCTCTTTATATATATATATTTTTTAAATATTTATTTTTTAGTTGTAGGTGGACACAATATCTTTATTTTTTATTTTTATGTGGTGCTGAGGATCGAACCCAGTGCCTCCCACGTGCTAGGCGAGCACACTACCACTGCGCCATAACCCCAGCCCCTGTAGCTCTCTTTTGTTGAGCATTTACTATTGTGCAGAGCATTGTAAGTACATTATTTGATTGAATTGAACCCAAGATATGGTATTATTTTAGCTGTTATTACAAAAATATGCAGTAGAGCCAGAATTTGAACCTAGGTTTTTCTGACACAAGTGTTTTAACGACTAGATTATATGGCTCTGCTTCAACATCAGTTCTCCATCTTGAAAGCAGGAGCCTAGAAGATATTTGAAAGTTCTGAATACTGCTGTTCTGTAGATATTGTCTATAATATGGGAAGTACTTAAAGGGATGATAGCTCTTTACCCTTCCTCCCTCTTTTCCTCCCTCCCTCTCTTGTTTATAGTACCTTAGGAAACAAGACTTTATGTCCTCTTGTGTGTAATGGAGTGGCAGCTGACTTGCAGGACTTTACTAAGAGATGTCTTCCAGCTTTGTTCCCTGGAAAGAGTTGGACCAAGTTGTGAGCATGCTAATGATTTAGCAAACAGCAAGCAGATTATAAATAGTTGCCTCTTTATATGTGCTGTGTTGAGCTATTGAGATGGACCAGTTGAAGGGGAGAGCTAGCCTGCTGCAGCCTGTGTTGTTGCCATAAGAATCTGGTGTTCCTGTAGGCCTTTGGTGAAAGTTCTTAGGTAATTTGGGATTAGCAGCTGCTTCTGAAGGGGGAAGCTCTCCTTAGCCCTGCCTTGGAGCAGAAACTGTGGTTACAGGCTACGGGCAGTGACAGGTTATGGAGAGTAGAGTGTTTTGTTGAGGTGAGGGTCCTTCTTTAGAGTTCCTTATCACTTTGGGGCCATCAGAAAGTCATGTAGAGTTTGTGGGGCATAACATACTTTCATTTGTCTCCAGTTTGTAGCCTTCAGTGGAATAGACAGAGCCTTTAGACTCTTGCCTCTTCTGTGAGACTGTAGAGAAGGTTGAGGGATGAGTGGAAAGGTGTACTCCTTGCACTGGAGCCATGGTCTGGGTCCCTGGCCTTAGAGTCAAGAGACGTGGGTTCTGTTCTTTCTCTTTCTTGCTGTGTGAACCTTGGGTGATCCTTTTTTCTTCCTGGGCTTCATTTCTGCTGGCTGACTGGACTGTGTTGCCTCTGAGATTTTCTTTTACTTTTGATCAACTGATTTTCACTAAGTTTTCTGGCAGTAAGGATACATTCTTTAGTTGAAGATTATGATTGTTGAAGGCATGTGGTCTATTTTTGTCTTTCCCAGGCAACTTTTAGCTGCCTAAGACAAAGCTTGGGATCAAGTGAGTTACAAACAGGTGGTACAGTGTTGTTTGTTGTTGCTTCTGTGACTTGGGTGCTTGAGCATCTGTGACGCTGTAGGTCAGACTGGGGCAGGGACTTGCCCCAGGCCTGGAAACTGAGGAAGCTATACCTCTAGTGTTCCAGGTACTTCCAGTTAGTTGGACTCAGGACTTGCCTCTGGTACCTTGGAGTTTCTCTGGAAGGTACCCCTGCCTCCCAGTCTAGCTTTTAATGGCATAGATTGAATACAGGGATGCTATCAACCCCCGTGTTCCCAAAGATTATAAGTGTGTGTGGTTAGGGAGGTGGAGTGAAGTAGACCACTTGTTTCTTGATGGACTCCTCTGCTTGTCCCATTCCTGAGGCTCCCCTGGCCTGTGTGTGTTGAGTGGAAGAATGACCCCCTCCCTTTCCCCTCCCTTTCCCCCTCTAGTAATGGAGGCTATAAAATGTCTATTTACCCAAGACACCAGAACGACTCCTCTGTGGTTCCCCTAATCTGGTGATTTGGTGCTTCCTTGGTCTCTCAGGTAAATACAGATTGAGTCTTTTTATAAAGGCATATTATTTCCCTCATTAAATGTGTGTCTTGGCACATGTGTTATTTACCTGGTAGACAGTAATGGCTGCAGAGGAGCCATTGGTGTCTGTTGTGTAAATATGCTGTACAGAGACCATCCTCCAGGGGCTGTGGCGCAGGCCTGTTTCTCCAAATCAGGCTGGCCCTAGGGCAGTCCCTATTTACCCCTCTTCTGTCCCCATTGAAGGACTGATCCTTTCATTTTGAGGAGAGAATCATTCATATTTCCCCTTGCTGTGGGCTGCTTACTACCTTTAATTTGTTAGGAGAAGAAAAAAGTCTGAGAATAAATGTGTAAATCTTGTTCTGTGATAAAAGATAGTTTGCAGACATACAGAGAATCATAGACTGTTTCTTTTCAGTTCTGCCCCTTAACTAGATGTTCAGAGATCCAGTTGAGGTTGTAAGATTCAAACTTGAGGTTGTAAGACTCAAGACTTAAACTCTGCAAACCTGTAACTAAAGTACAAAGACTTCAATAGGAAAGAGAAGTCCTTAAGCTGCTGGGAGATGCAAGAACAGGTGGGATGCCATGCAGGGAATGCTGAGGTGTTTCTTGAGTAGCTGTTTGGGGGCCTCAGTACCAGTGAGGGGACCATGGAATAGAGGCTCTTCTGATGAAGACTCAATTGGATAGAGATAGTTTGGGCTGAGGGGATGCTTTGAGGGCTCGCTTTTACCAACCTTGCTGCGAGAGGGCACATGATGGGGAGATTGCTCTCTCTCTCTCTCCCATACCATCTATTCTGGTTTTTATTTTTTAGACCACATCACACAGACTTTATATTTTAGTATTATTTTTTATTTTGCAGTGTTGGGATTGAACACAGGGCCTTATGCATGCTAGGCAAATGCTCTACCACTGTTCCCCCCTAGGACTGCATATGGATTTTTAAAAGTAAATTTTAAAAAGTTTGAAACAGTCCTAATTTACATAAAAGTTGGAAGTAATAGCACAAATAATTTTTTCCTGAACTCTTTCAGGGTTAAGTTCCCCAACTAATGCCCTATCATCCTGAACACTTTGTATTTCATACAAGCACGGACATTTTCTTTCTTTCTTTTTTTTCTTTTCTTTTTTTTTTTTTTGGTACCAGGGATTGAACTCAGGGGTACTCAACCACTGAGCCAATCCCCAGCCCTATTTTGTGTTTTATGTAGAGACAGGGTCTCACTGAGTTGCTTAGGGCCTTGCCGTTGCTGAGGCTGGCTTTGAACTCACGATTCTGCTGTCTCAGCCTCCCTAAGTGCTGGGATTATAAGCATGAGCCACCTCACCCGCTGCAAGGACATTTTCTTAATCACAATACAACCATCAAAATCAGGAAATTGACATTGGTATGTAACCTCCATTAAATCACAAATTCCATTCAAATTTTACCCGTTGTCCCAGGGATGTTCTTTGTAGCAAGATGATATGGTTCAGAATCATGGATTGCATTTAGTTATTAAGTATTGTTAGTGTCTTTTAGACTTTCCTTGATATTCATGACCTTGACACATTTGAAGATTACAGAATGGTTATTGTGTAGGTTGGCTCTCAATTCGGGTTTGTTTGATATTTTCTCATGATTAGATTCAGGTTATGCCTCTTGAACAAGAATGTTGCAGAAATATTGCTTTGTTATTGCCTCCTTTCAGATGGCATGTGATTTTAATTGATCTCATTATAGATGATGTTTATTTTTGATCAGTTGATTAAAGTGATATCTGTCAAGCTTCCCCATTATAAAATCATTTCCTGTTGTAATTAATAAGCATTTTGTGGAGAGATAATTTGAAACTGTAAATATCTCTCAATAAACTTTAGTTGTATTTATTTATATTTTTATGCATTCATAGTTTCCTTAGTTTATTCAGTGTATTTTAATCCATTACTATCATTAATTATTGGCCAGTACAAGTCCTTTCAAGGTGACTTTTCTGGTACAACAGGATTTTCCAGGCTCATCTTGTGCTTTTCTGCCATAGCCCTGGAGCCAGCCATTTCTCCAAGGAACTCTGGTTCTTTTTTTTTTAGCGGGGTGTGGGGCAGCATACCAGGGATTGAACTCAAGAACACTCAACCGCTGAGCCACATTCCCAGCCCTATTTTGTATTTTATTTAGAGGTAGGATCTCACTGAGTTGCTTAGTGCCTTGCTGTTGCTAAGGCTGGCTTTGAACTTGAGATCTTCCTGCCTCAGCTTCCCAAGCTGCTGGGATTGCAGGTGAGCATCACCACGCCTGGTGATTTTGGTTCTTTTACTAGAGAATGGTATTTATTTATTTATTTATTTATTTATTTATTTATTTTGGTGCCAGGGATTGAACTCAGGGGCACTTGACCACTGAGCCACATCCTCAGACCTATTTTGTGTTTTATGTAGAGACAGGGTCTCACTGAGTTGCTTAGCGCCTCGCCATTGCTGAGGCTGGCTTTGAACTAGCAATTCTCCTGTCTCAGCCTCCCTAAGTGCTGGGATTACAAGCATGAGCCACCATGCCCAGCTTCGAGAATGGTATTTAGAAGGCAACTGAGTGCTAGGTGTGCTCATTGCTATTGAGTGTTGCTGCATCCTGGCCCTTCCTTAGAATTAGAAAATATTTGTGTATGTGCGTATATGTATATCTGTATGTGTATGTATATATGTATGTATATGTGTATATATACATACACACATATATACATAATCATACGAAATATATTTACACTTATATATTCAGATGTATATCAGAAACCATGAGTTTGTACTCTTGCTCCCAATTCCAATCTGGCACCACTTATTTTCTCTCTCTTTCTTTTTTTTTTTGTACCAGGTATTGAACCTAGGGGCACCTAACCACTGAGCCACATCCCCAGCCCTTGTTTGTATTCTATTGAGAAACGGTATCACACTGAGTTGCTTAGCACCTCGCTAAGTTGCTGAGGCTGGCTTTGAACTCGCGATCCTCTTGCCTCAGCCTCCTGAGCCATTGGGATTACAGTCGTGTGCCACTACGCCTAGCTCCTTTTTCATAGTTCAACTACTTTCTTGAACAGTGAGAAACCTGGTTCCCATTATCCTTAACGCTGAACTTCTTTACTCAATCCTTCTTTATGTAACTAGTCTCCTATTGCTGGCCATTGCCCTTTACCACTCCTGAGTGCCTCTTTTATCCTGGACATGAATGCCTCTTCACCTGTCTTTGGCTCTGATATACTGCACACCTTCCCACCTCTTCAAGGATGCCCTCTTTGCCCTGCTTTGGCTCTGACACTTCCCCCACACCTCTACATTTCTCCTCCAACTGATGTAGATATCACCTTCCTCTGCTACATTTAATAGCTTTAGGATTGAATTTTTCAAGAAGGGAAGAGGAAGAGCTACCTTCTTTTCTTGACTTGAACTGAACTTGGTTTTTAGAAGAAAGGAAGTAAGGAACCAGTGACTATTGACATGTGGAGGCCTGGCCTCCTAATGTCTATTCTTTAGACTTCCTATAAGAGATGCCTTTTGATGTGGGTGAAATCAGATGAGAAAATAAGGCCTGTGGGCCAGAGAACCTCTAGCCATCCATGTGTTGTCCATGGGGGAAAAGGTGTATATAATATGCTCTATGAGCCATTTGGAGCATTCTAGGGATGCAAGAGACATTGATGTAACTCCCTCATTCTGCCTGATGCATTAATTAGACTTATAGGCTCAGGGTATGGGGATCCAGGCTTGGCCAGTTTGGCATAGCCAACTGGATGATAGTAGTAATAATAGTAAGCTAATATTTATTGACTCCTTATGTCCCATACACTGTTTTGGTTTTTTTTTTTTTTTTTTTTTTTTTTAGCAGGGAAAGGTACCAGGGATTGAACTCAAAGGTACTCAACCATGAGCCACATCCCCAGCCCTATTTTGTGTTTTATTTAGAGACAGGGTCTCACTGAGTTGCTTAGTGCCTCGCCATTGCTGAGGCTGGCTTTGAACTCTTGATTCTCCTGTCTCAGCCTCCCTAAGTGCTGGGATTACAGGCGTGTGCCACCGTGTCCAGCTCCATACACTGTTAGTGCTTTATATGTGTTGTTACATTTCATTCTCACTTTAATTAAAGAATGGATAGTGTTGTTACTGTCATTTTAAAGGTGAGGAATTGAAGAACAGAGCTTGCCCAAGGTGCCATGGCTAATAAGTGATAAAGTCTGGACTCAAACCTGGAAGTCCTCATTAATCATGGTACTTAATTGCCTGTATTTTGCAGATAAGAGTCTATCTATGCTCATGTGCTGTAAACACATTGGAGAAGGTTAAGGATTTCAAAAGTTCTTATATGTGGTCTGACTTCAAGGAATTAGAGAAAAATTCTAAGGCCCTGAGGGCCGTTTTTTTTTTTTTTAAATACTTTTTAGTTATACATGGACACGATGTCTTTATTTTGTTTGCTTATTTTTATGTGGTGCTGAGGATCGAACCCAGTGCCTCACATGTGCGAGGCAAGCACTCTGCCACTGAGTCACAACCTCAGCCCCCCTGAGGACCTTTTGATCCGAATTAGCAAATGGTGTGGACCATCTCAATAAGGTTTCCCAGTACTATTCAGGAGTAGATGATGTGAATTATTTTGGATTTTGGTTTTCAAAGGGATGTTGGCCTTTTTGCCTTTCTAAGAGATTCCATAATGAAACTTGAGCTGAGGAGGTTTGGCTACGTTTTTGAGGAGACTGTAAAGCATTGGTAAAAATAAGTGCTGTGCTTGTGCAGGATCCATGAAGAACTTAAAATCCTTTTGGTTTTCATTCAGTCCCCATGACTTCTTTGTATAGGGATAGGGAAATTAAAGACTTACATTAGCAAATATCCTAATACAGGCAAATGATTGTAGCTTATTTAGTGAGTCAGGAGAGAACTTAGCTTATTTATTTAGTGAGTCAGGAGAGAACTGGAAAGAGAAGTGATAATGTGACATTGTCCAATTCTCTACCCAGGTAGTAGTGACCTCATTGCCTTTGAATGTGCTTTGGGATTCACAGTGTGCTGTCCCCACTACCTGAGATGGAGAGAGCCAGGTGCTTACTTACAGCTATTTTGAGGCAATCTCATTTGGCTGTGTTAGAATGGGGGCCTCAAAAAGCATAGGTTATGGTTATATCTGTATTGAGTGGTAAGATTTCTTATTTGAGAATTAGAGTTGAAGGAAATTTGAGTATTAGGTATAAAAGAGAGAAAGACAAAATTGTTGCTTTGTTCCTTTATTTTTTTTGAAATGAGTTATTTGTGAGTAAAACTTAGGCTTTGATTTTTATGTTTAGTTAGCCCTCTGAGGAGCAGACATACTGCAGATTTAAAGGAAAAATGTAAAGGAAAAGTGATTTTTTTTTTTTTTGCACATGTTCACTCAGAAAATTTTACTAGACTTTTAGCAAAGCTCCCATTACTGCCACATCTGGGTTTTCTCTTTTTCCTTCCCTATTTAAAAGTCCCACAGTCATTCAGGGCCTTAAGGAGAGAGTGAGTCTGCAAGGCAGCAAATGAGGAGGCCTGAGGCAGTTGCCAGCTGTGCTGTCCAGGCTCTGTTCATTCCCCTAGGGTGCTGCTTACCAGTGTGGGGGTTGGGAAGTCACCAGAATGTTGGGAGCTAATTCCCCTGGGATTTGCTTTGTTTGCTTTCACACTTTCACATTGGTGTGCAGAGATGTCAAAACACAGGCGAACCCAGGGCAAATGGCATGTAACAGAGCTAAGGAGAGAGCCTTGGACATTTCCTGCTGTTTGTCTGGGCCTACTTAACTCCCAGAACTGATTGTGCAACTGGGTCACATCATGTTAACTTTGGGACACTTAGCTTTAAAGTTAACTGTTGCCACCTGGGAAGTGACCACAGAATTTTTCTCTCTGCTCTCTTTTGAACTAGAGGTCCATTTAAAGATGAAGGCCAGTGCTGCATGTTGTTTTGAGAATGATCTGGGATACTTAGAGCTGTAATAATGCTGCAGGTGCTGGTGTTAGGGTCTTGAACTTTAGTAATGGATACCGTGATTTAGGAAAGGGGCCTAGAAACACCAAGGAGTGGCTCATGTTGCATGGACATTCCTGAAGACTAGATGGAACAGGGCCACAGTGGGAGGGGAGTAACCCAGGCTCTCTGTGTTTTGTTTGTTTGTTTGTTTTTTGTTTTTGTTTTTGTTTTTTTAACTCTCCTCCCCTAAGTTTTAGATGCTTCTGGATGTTCAATGCTAGCACCTTTACAGACTGGAGCAGCTCGATTTTCTTCATATTTACTTTCAAGAGCGAGAAAAGTGCTGGGCTCCCACTTATTTTCTCCCTGTGGTGTTCCGGAGTTCTGCTCCATATCCACCAGAAAGCTGGCGGCCCACGGCTTTGGCGCATCCATGGCGGCAATGGTGTCCTTCCCTCCCCAGAGGTATCACTACTTTTTAGTGCTGGACTTTGAGGCCACGTGTGACAAGCCACAGATTCATCCTCAGGTAACTGTTGCATCATTGCTTCAGAAAAAGTGGGGTGGGCAAGGAGGGAGGGAGGAGCATCTTGTTTCTTGGGACCCAGAGCTATTTTCTCATGTCTTCCTGGCTTTTAGCTACTCATCTGGAGTTTCTGCCTAGGAAGCAGGACTTGGTCCAGGTATGCTAGGGCAAGGTAGACCTGAGAAGTCTTTGGGGAAAATTGGGCACGTTGTTTTTTTCTGGTCTTAGCTTTTGGGAATCAAAATATTTCCTTCTCTTCCATCCTCCTCCTTTCCCTTCCCTTCCTTCCTCCCTTCTCCTGCCACTGCTACTTGTTCTTTTAAGGAATACTGTGATAGTGAGCTTTCACATTGACCCCCAGTGATCCTTACCTCCTGGGATTCACACCCTTGGAAGTTATCCCATACTGAATCAAGGATAGCCCTGTCTAAGCAATAGACTATAGCAGAAGAGATAATGTGTGACTTCTGAGGCTAAGTTAAAAAAAATCACAGTCCACTTTGCTCTTTTGGACCACCTGCCCTTGTGGAAGCCTGCCACTGTGCTATATAGATACTCAAGCAGTCCTGAGGATAGGCACATGTGTATAAGAACTGAGGCTGTAATCCAAACTCACCAAGTTGGCAGCCATGTCAGTGAGACATCTTGGAAGTGAATTCACCAGCTCGAGTCAAGCCTTAGATGACTGTAACCCCAGTGAACTTTTGACTTCCACCTCAGGAGAAATCTTCAGCGGGCCAAGCCACTTCCAAATAGAGTCTCCTAAGTTGAGAATCAGAGATCCATGTCCTAATATTCCATATTATTTCCCTTATAGATTAGGTTTCAGTCATTGAATAAGCCTTATTCCTGACTCACAGTAACTGTGAAAAATAGCAAATGATTATTGATGCTTTAAGCCACAAGTTTTGGTATGTTTGTTATGTAGCATTAGATAACCTGAACAAATATCATTGTTGTTCTTTTGGAAAGGAAAATTTCTTCTGCTTGCTTTTTTTTTTTCTTCTTAGTCACCAGCTAGGTAAAAAGACCTTTGACCTTTTAAAGTTATGCTGCTAGGAAGCTTGGATTAATAGCAGAGAGACACTTGTGCTGGGTTATGTTCAAGTGCTTGGTGTTTGCTTTGAGGGAAGTGGTCGGGGGCCTATGAGGCACAGGGTAAGGGCCTCAGGCATGCCCGACTCTAGGACTATAACTCTACCCTACAGGGATAGATTATAGAGTGTGTAATTTTGGGATGCACAGATTTGTTGATCTGGAGCAGGTTACTGTAGGAGTAAGCAGGGAGAGGAGAAGAGGACCTTCAGCATTGGGCACTTGGGGATCCATTCAGTGATAAACTGGCTTCATTTTTCATGTCCCCCCCCCCAAATTGGGTCTGTCTTTAGAATGATAAATTATTTTACCTAAAGCAGACATCACAACCCCCTTTTCCTTTCTCCCCTCCTCTTTCCTGTTCTCTGTTAAAATAATGATTTGCCTCAGGGGCTTTGGACTCAGGCCTATGGAGGCCTTGGAAGATAAGCTGGATATGGATAATACCCTAAGAGAAAGAACTTTGGATGAAAGGGAATACAGCTTGAGAATAAGCCACACTTAGTTTCTCTGACTCTTGCTCTTACCTGTGCCGTAAAATCTCATCTTTGCCTCCTCAAACTATTGGAGTTTCTCTGATGTGGTGGGTGTGCCTGGGTGGTAGGTTGGGAATTTTGGTTAAATAGAGGCTCCTAAGTTAAGAATCAGAGATCCATATCCTAACACTCTATATTATTTCCCTTATAGATTAGGTTTCAGTCATTGAATAAGCCTTATTGGGGCATGAGTCTAAAATTCAAGACATCTCTTCTATGTATGTATGCTTCATCCCTCTTCTGAACCTTCATAATTGTTTGGCACCTCCATTATGACATTTGCTGCTTCCTGCTTCCTGGGATGTATGTTCCTTTTCAGTTAGATTATAAACTCAGATAATTATGTAGCTTTGTTCTGATGTCCTGCAGAGGGTTCTGCCAGTGTTCCTAGAATCTAATTTGTGTCTCAATTGTTTTTTTTTTGTTGTTGTTGTTGTTTTTCAGGGTACCAGGGATTGAACTCAGGGGCACTTGACCACTGAGCTACATCCCTAAGCCCTATTTTGTATTTTATTTAGAGACTGGTTGTCATGGAGTTGCTTAGCACCTCAGTGTTGCTGAGGCTGGCTTTGAACTTGAGATCCTCCTGTCTTAGCCTCCCAAGCTGTTGGGATTACAGGCGGGCACCACCATCCTCCATTCAAATGGGCTTTTAAGTGTTACCTTTCATCTCTCTGTCAAGGCATTATTCTTTCTATCTATATATCTATCTGTTGCAATGCTAAAGACATAATGTAGTATAGATTTAAATCTCCTCTCTGGGCTTTCCAGATTCAAGCTGAGTTAGAACCTAGTGCTGTTTACCAGGATCTAAGCCTGATTAAAGATTACCTCCAGAATCAATGAACCCTGATGATGTGATTCCAAGGGCACTTAAGGAATTGGCTGCCCTGTTTCGTTATTAGCAAAGCATTAGCTGTTGCTTTAGAGAACTCAGGAAGAAGCATTTGCTGTCTTATCTTTAAAAGAGGAATACGAATGATCTTGGAAATTATAGACCTGTTAGTTTACTGTGATTCCAGAGAAGATACTTGACCTGATCGTCAGATAATCAATCAGCAAACAGCTAGAAGAGCGTGGGGTACTGAGTAATAACTTACATGGGTTTGTGAAGAAGAGCAAATCTTGTCAGATCAATCTAACTTTTTGCTGTGACATAGTGATGGATTTGAGTGGATCTAGGGCAAGTGGTAAATGTAATGCATCTCAACTTCATTAAGCCTCTACAATGCTATGATCAACAGGTAGGAAGGTGAGTTTAGGGCCACACATCTATGTTGGACTACTCATTGGATCACCCTCAGGAAGGGGAAAGGCAGCTTAAGACCTGTTGTTGGTAACTTTAAAGCCTCCCCTCTCCTTTTTGTTGTATGTGTATGGGGGTCTTCTTTAGGAATTGCAGGTAGCAGGCTCATCATAGGATTCAGGGAAAGTTAAGAAAATAGATTACAGGAATTTTTAGTTTTAGGTAGGACAGCATCCTTCCAGTGAGTTCATCATAGGTCAGGTTCTCATTAGAGCCTCTGCTGTTTCTTTAGGTCTTCTAGTGAGCACGGGAAGTGGGCAAACAGGAACAAGTCTGGGTGGGGGAACAAAAATCATTTCAGGCAAAAAAAAAACAAAAAAAAGAATGATACTTAGTAAGAAAGAAAAGAAATGGACTATAGTTTGGGCAACTGATTTCTCATCCATACTAAATAACTTCATCATTGGGAGTAATTGTTTCAAGGAGCAATAATGCTCTTCATTTTAATCAGGACAAAAATAAATTTAAATGGAAACTGGAAAGTTTGAGATTTAAGATGACAAGGAACTTCCAGAAGAGAATAAAAGGTTAGAATGTGCTGTGCAAGTTAGTTAGAAGTTCAGCTTTCCTTAGTGCTCTCTCAGAATGGAGTGATGTCTGTCATCTTGACAGGTTCTTTATGGGTGAAGTTTGCCTGCCTCCTATGGGTAGAACTGGGATCATGAATGAAAACCATCCCAGCTCCTCTCTTGACCAGCTTCCAAGAGCTTTCAATACCCATGATCTCTGCATAGTACGCTTCTGATTCTTTTAGAGTACATTGTAATTCTAGGTGTGCAGGAGGCAGAAACAGGTTTTGGGCCAAGGCCCTTTTGGAGGCTTGCATGGGCTCATCTGTCCCTGGTTTTCAGAAATCCCTGAGTCAGCTTATTGGGACTTTCCTAAAAGAATACCATCATGAAAAATTAACAGGTGTAAGCTCTGTTGTACTTGGGTGAGTAACAATATTGGTTATAAATATAGTAAAACATCTGGTATTTTCCCTTTGTCATCATTTTTGCTGTTTATTTTTGTACTTTGTTCAACTAGGTGAAACTAGAGTGGTTGGTTTGCCAGTAATAGGCTTTTGTGTTCTGGTTGTTGCACTCATTTTATTTTTCTTACATGTTTTGCTTCAGATTAACATGATAGGTGTTCCTCGAATATGAAACTGTTGTTCATTGGAAAACATTTTTTCACTTAAATGTTAATTTAGATAGTTTATAATGTATTAAAGCCTCTACATTTCAGGAACATAGCTCCTTTCTTGTTTTAGGAATTGTTTCCTGATATAGAATTAGATTTTTATCTGGTTTAGGAGAATAGTAGTTTCTTTGTCCTTACTAGCAGGAGTTCACTTTGCTCATTTTGGTGTGGATGTGCACGGAATGATAGTTGTTCTGACCCTAAGGCCCAGAGAGCAGCCTGAAAGCTTTGGTGGGATCTTTAATTGTGCATCTTTAACCTCAGGGCAAGTTCTCTCACCACCTCAGTGTTCAGAAGAGACCAAAGTAAATGTAAGTGAGGAAAATGAGGTATAGGCCACAGCTCATGGGGAGGAGGAAGTAACCTCATCTGTCTGGATGGCTAGTAAGGGAGGGGCAACCCAGCTCTCCCCATTTGGGGAGCTGACATCCTGGCTGCTGCCTCCCTGAGTCCTCTCTGGCCATCCGTCAGACTCCTGGGTAGTCCTTTTCTCAGTGCTCTGCAGCAGCCCTGCCTACTGTTTTCCTTCTCATCTGTATTCAAGTGCCCATAACTTTGGAGAAAAATGACCTTTGGGGTTGAGGTTTTCTAGTGTTTGGTCTTTGTCCACAGGGGCTTTTTTTTTTTCTTTTTATAGAAACCTTAAAGAGACTACATCTGCATTTTGAGTTAGAACTACTGAGTAAAAGAGTTTCTCTTTAATAGAAAATTGTTCAGATGCTGGGTTATTTTGGGAGGGCAGGATGGGGGAAGGGTTGATGGTGACAGAGGAGAAGGAATAACAGAAGAGAGGCATTTGGAGGATTTCAGTATGACCTAGAGCTGGCATATCATTATAGTCTTTTGTGAAAGAGACATTTTGGAAAACTTTACAGGAAATTTGTTAAGATCCCTACAAACCAAACTTTATCAATTCCCTTTCTGCTCCATTGATGACTGAAAGGCAGGAATCTCTTACCCACTCCTTCACCCCCAAACACAAACATTGTTCTTTACTGCATGTTAGCTTTTTTCCTTCTCTGTGTTCTTGGTTTCTTCAGACTCCAAGTAGACAGAAAGGCAGTGCCCTAAAGAAAGAACCCCCCCTTTCCTTGCCTTAAGCTTATCCCAGTAATAGCTCCTCCAAGTGGGACAGGTTGGTCCAGCTCTTTTAGCGGGAGTGCCCAGCTGTTGGATTTTGATCCTTATGCCTGTGGCCCAGTCAGCCTGCACTTTTTTCTATACAAACAGGCGGAGACACTGACGCTATTCTTCTAAACTGGGAAATGAAATGCAAAACCGACGTTAATGTAACATTATGGTTAAGATTAAATGCACCAAAATCAGGAAATTCAAAGTTATGCTTCCCACAGCAACTATAACTCAGCTTCATCTGGCGTGTGTAGTATTTTGTGTTAGTGTAGATGGTGTTATATGTTAAGACATTAAAGTTAACACCATAAGCAGAGCACAAAATGCTTGAGGGGGCTGAGTTATGATGACTGTATGAGCCATAAGTGTTCTTGCACAGGCTCCTGACTCCTGGAATAATTTCTCCCCTGCCCATCAGACCAATTATTGCCTTTCTTTTTAGTTATATCTCTGTTTTAACACATCTCTTCTTCCAGGGTCACTATAAATGAATTCTGCTATTGGTGTTAGTGATGATGGTGGGAATGGGATGGCCCACTAGGCTCTTTTGTCCTTTTTGGTGCTGTCTCCATAAACGTGGTGCTTGCCCCTCCTCCTCCACAGGCTGCTGTTTTCTGGTGGTCCCCCACAGGGATTGTCTTCCCCACAACACCCATCCCACAACTCTTCCTGCCAGCTCCTCACTAGCACACTCTGAATAATTTTGCTGTGTCCAGGCCTTGGCTGTGTTGTAATTCCTCATGAAAGCCAAAGGGCTCTTTATTTGTAGCAGATGTAGTGTAGAAGTAAAACTTACATCTCAGGACATGGAGTACTGATACATGATGGGACTGCTTTCTGTGTTTGCCATAGCAGAGGCATGATGGAAGTGGGTTTATCTGCTCTATTCAGACTGCTTCTTCACCTTCCCCAGGGTTTATACCTTTATGCTGCCATGGTGTATAGTTAGGCCATGGAGTTGCCTGAGGGTGGGACCAGGAATTTTCTTTGGGGAGCACTGAGTCACTGGTAACAAAATCACCACATAATTTAGTGTAAATCAGGAAACATCTCCCATAGCTTCTTATTATCCTCTGGCCTCCCCAGGGCTGAGACAGCTGTTGGAATGCAGATTTTGTTAGACACTAGGCTTAGTTTGGTGTGGTGAACAGCTCTAAAGAATAGCACCATTGATAAATGGTGAATGAAATCAGAGACTGTAAAATAACAGTGACACTGAGCTGCTTTTTAAAGTTTTTGTTGGACCTGAGAAAACCAACTAAGTCAGCAAAAGAATGGGGAGGACTTCATTGTCACCACCTCAGAGATAATGAAAAGACCTCTTTTTGCTCTTGGGATAGCACCTACAGGGATATAAAGACAAGAAACGGTCTTACCTTCTAGAAGCTCAGAATCCAGCAACCTGTGACCATCATTAGGCAATGTAATAATTATCATCACACAGGCAAGTATTGGTGTAGTAGGGGCACAAAGAATGAAAGTAATCCACCCTACTCTCAGTGTGTATGTGTGTATGGGGGAGTGAATAGGTTTTATGTTATAAGAAGTTTAGGAGCCGGGCGTGGTGGCTCAAGCCTGTAATCCCAGCACTTAGGGAGGCTGAGACAGGAGAATCGCGAGTTCAAAGCCAGCCTCAGCAATGGTGAGGTGCTAAGCAACTCAGTGAGACCCTGTCTCTACATAAAACACAAAATAGGGCTGGGGAGGTGGCTCAGTGGTCAAGTACCCCTGAGTTCAATCTCCAGTACCACAAAAAAAAAGAAGTTTAGGAGACCCAGAAGGGCCATGTAGGCCTGAGGCCTCACACTGTTATAGCAGGGATAAAAGAAGGGGCTCAGAGAGCAAAACAGGATGAATTGACCTGAGTCTGAGAAAACTGACCTTGCTTATAGGCTTGTTTGTAGCAAAGTTGAAACTGAGGGAGAGGGAGAATGAAGACTTTGAACTTGTGAATATTTCACTGTTGAGTGGATTGTCTATATCAGTTATATGGTATTTTTCACCTTCAGGCCAGAAGGTCTTACTGGGATGCTGTGGGAATATGAAGGTTAGAAGTGGCTTAAGAGAATTAGAGCCTATAAAGTCTGGGCAAAACGGGTGAGAGTCAAAGTGGAAATATGTGAGCTGAGGCTCTGAGGCATTGTCAGGGAGGCCAGTCTTATATCTCAGCTGTCACTGAAGTTAGCAGTTAAGTGGACTGGTAAGTCTCTAGAGAGAGGCAATAGCTGGGGAGTGGCACAATACCTCCCTCCCATTATACTGGGAATCTGGATTTGGATCTGCTAGGACCCATCTTCAGTAGACCAAGGAGGTTTAGATCCTTCAAACAGATAAACAGCTGGCTGGCTAAAATTAAGAGCTGTGTGGAATGAAGGATTAATGAAGAGGCAGGATGATCTAAGTTGCAAGAGTAGAGGTGACTGGAGGGTGTGGGTTGAGTTCCACCTCTGAGCTCCAGCAACAGGTACTCAGCCATAAAAAGCAAGCCAGCAGGTCAGGAAGGGGTGGGTGAGGGAGTGAAATCCAAAGGAATGGTTAGGATGAGTCCTTAGGCTTTGCTTCTTTCTGCCTCCATCCTATCTTGTCTTTCCTCTCCCCTCTGTTGATTACATTTCTTTTGTGGACTGAGCTCAGTTGTTTGATGTGAGGAAACTGACATTCAAGATGCTTTCTCCATTTCTGTGTTTCATTGGAAGAAAGGATCCTGCATCATTTTGATTAAGATGCCATTGGGATGATTATTTTTTATTCTCTTATCCTGGGTGTTCACAGTACTTAAAAAGCCCCCACAGCCTTACATTTATATGGTGAGTTTTGAGCTCCAGCTGTGAGAATTGAGCCATAGCCTAAAAGCCTGAGACAAGTCTTCCCAGATTGATACCCCTACTTCCCCAACCCCCAGTCTTCAGCAGAAGGGTGAGCAGGCTGGCAGTCAGAGGGGGTTTGTTTGTATGTCTGGAGTATATCCATATACAAAGCCCTGGTAGGTAGGTGCTGAGAGAATAAGAAAAGATCAGGAAGGAGACCCTGGAGGAAGAGACAACTATCAGGGAAGCTTTTATTCTGAAGTAGAGGAGCCTTGAAGTAGGCTACTGTTTGGGTCCTGTTCTGCATGTAGCAGGCCAGTGAGAGATGTTGAAGCTCTGTGGATAGCAGAACAGTTCTGTTACATGAGTGGCTCTTCTTCTAGTGTGGTAGTCAATGTCTAGTTCCTGGGGAGCCATTCCAGTCAAGGGCTGATCTGAGGGATAAATGCTGGCAAAGGCTCTTATTTGGAGATGCCAGTGTTGCTGAAGGTAAAGATTGCACAGTGCAGAGTTCATGGTGAAGTTGGGGGCAAAGTTAGTGAGCCAGAAAAGGAAGTTTGAATGTGCTGTTGAGTGAAATGGAAGACGTAGAAATAGCAACCAGAATTCATGAGAACAGAGAGGAAGATGTTCCAAGGGTTAAAAATGGGCGTAGAGATATTTGTTTGAATGCATTACTTGAGAGAGTTGTTAGTGGGCTGGACTGGAGCAGTGATGGTGGAAATAGAAGTTATTTGTCATAGCCCTTAGGTGTGCTGGAAAAGGAGAACCATGCTCTTATCTAGCTCTCAACTCCCTTGGATTACTGGGAGTGGACTACTGGGAAGTAACAGATGCTAAGAGATTGGTAAGGAGTGGAGCATGTTGTAAATGGGGAGCTCAGAGTTTAAGATCCACATCAAAGAGAACGTACAGGGAAACAACTCTTTCAGGTGAGTTCCTTAATAGTAGTATAGGCAGTTACTCCTCTAGGATCTGTTTGAGACACTGTTTGGTCATTGGACTAGAGGAGGATAGGTAGTGATGGTTAGGTAGATAAGATAAAAATTAGCTAGAAAACTTGGAATCTTGCTTTCTAAATCATGATAAAACCGAAAGCCCTGATTTGAGATTGTAGTATAGGGACAACGTCTACTTGTTCATAGGTGCTTTTCCTGGCACTAGTAGCATTGAAAGATAAACTGACAAACTGAAAGGGATTGGTAGTTGGAGCTGGGGAAAGTAAGACTGCATGAATGGGCTGAACTATGCAATTTTGAAAAAGTCTGCTTTCACTGGAAAAGAAACATGACTAGAGTATTAATGTCAGGGGCAGCCCCCAAAGGAAGTTCTTGGTGATAATGTGGAATTGGGTGATTGGTAACATCGACAAAGAGTCCCCAGGTTGGTGCCTCATGATCTGCAGGAATTTCTGTGATTCTATTCCAGATTTGTGGCCAGTGTTAAAGAAGCCTTTCTTAGGACTAGAAGTGGCAAGACAGACTTAATAAGCTCCTGGCTTGTGTCTAAGAGTTCTTCATAGGAGAGATACCCAACTTCCTTTACATTCCATTTAGACAGAAACAAAAAAAGTGTTCTTCTGGAAGGTTCAGAGAACAGTGTGCTAAGCACTCTGTTGCTGTTGGTAGTTGATGTCCAGGTCTGCGTAAGGGGGCAGGCATCACCACGATGAAAAAACCTCTTGCTAGCTCCCTAACAGAGATGTACAGCTTGCTCTATTAAGTTCTGCATGTGACATGCCAGTTTTCCTCCTTAAGCTCTTGGCATCAAGGAAGATGAAATCTGATGGCAAGAGCCAGAGATGGTTGGCAGATCTAAAGGGCTTGCCCCAGGGGGGCTTAAAAGTGGCCAGAGTAAGGGTTTATTGTGAGAGGTAATGAGAGCCTTGGGTTTTGATTCTCTCTTAGTCACTGTCTCTATGGCAAAGACTGTAACATAGATGTTCTAGACTGTTGCACCTTTGCTGTTCAAAGTATAGTCTGTGAACCAGCAGCATACACTTTACATTGTTAGAAATGCAGAATATCAGGCCCTATGCCAGAGCTAAATAGAATCTGCAGTTTGGCAAGATCTTCAGGTAGTTTGAAGACTGAGAAATGCTATTCTAGTCTGAACCAATACTTTTCAAACTTCAGTGAGCATCAGAATGACCTGGAGAGTTGATTAAAACCAAGATTGCCTCCCTTCCCCCAGCTTCTGATTTGGATAATCTGGGTTAGAGGCCAGGAATTTGCTTTTTTTTGGTACTGGGGATTGAATTTAGGGAGGTACTCGACCATTGAGCCACATCCCCAGCCCTATTTTGTGTTTTATGTAGAGACAGGGTCTCACTGAGTTGCTTAGTGCCTCACCATTGCTGAGGCTGGCTTTGAACTCGCGATTCTCCTGTCTCAGCCTCCCAAAGTGCTAGGACTACAGGTGTGCACCACCATGCCCGGCTAGGAATTTGCATTTCTAACGAGTTCCCAAGTGATGAGATGCTGCCTATGAAGAACTGTGGCTTGAGAACCATTGACTGCCTTAGCTTTCTCATCCATAAAATAGGGGAGTAATTCCTGCCAACTAATGGAAAGGTAGGATCACAGGAGCTAATGTGTGAGAAAGGAGTTCAGTGCACTGTGAGCAGGATGTCAGTTTGTATATTACTTGCTTAGTGGTCTGACTTTTTAATCTGTCATGTCAGCACATGTTCTGCACTGGCTTTTGGCCATCAAATGTGGACAGAAAACAGAGAATCTGTGAACTACCCTGTAGGGAAATATCAGCAGTTCCTATGGATGGGAATTACTGAACAGGCCTTCCTGAAGCCCAGCCAGCTTCTCTGGGCTCCTGGCCAAGTTGCCTGACCAGAACTGTGTATGTGCCTGAGTGAACCTGGTTCTGTCTTGATCACCTGTTACCCCCAACTCTTTACCCCCAGTTAGTGAATTGTTCAGACAGTATTTGGATTGATTAGGAAAATGGTCATTCTCTAATCAAGCTTCTGATGCATCTTGTGATCCTGAGCAAATTATATGACTTTCTCCACCTCTTTAGGTGACTAATTGAATAGGCTTTGGCTGCATGTGCCCAAGTCCCAGAGTGGGGACTTTGAGCCTCCAGAGTGAGGGGAAATGAGGAAGAGGCTATTCTGATGAGAGACAATCTAGCATAGTGGTTAAAAGTGGACTCCAGAACTGGACTGTCTGGATTTCAGTCTTATCTTCATCACCTACTAGCAATGTGACCATGGGCAAGTTACTTGTACTCTTTATGCCTCAATTGCTTTATTGGTAAAAGACAGTTAATAATAATACCAATATTATAGGACTTGTGGGAGGACAAAATTAACTAATACATGTAAGTGCTCAGAGCAGTGCCTGGCATATAATAGCTATATGTGTTGATACTTATTGGTAGAATTAATACTTAATATTATTTTGACCCATGGCATTGTGGGAAGCTATTGGTGAACAGCAGGTATCTGGAAGGCAGACCCTACTTTTCTGGGAGCACACAGAGAGCCTTCTAGCCCTCTATCAACATAGTGAATAGAGTCAGAGCACTGCCCAGAGAGATTTGGTTTTTCCACTGGAATGGCAAGTTAGTCTTGGTACCGTGTTCCATTTCCATGGTTGCCCTTAGTGCTGCTTCTGGGGGACCTTTCCTGCACACAACCTGAGATTCGTTTAAATTAATTATATGACAAATATATACAGGTAGCTACAAAGAAATTATTTGGTTATTTACTGCCCTGAAGGGTCAGCTTCACAAAGGCCACTGATATCTGAAGTTATGTATAATTGAATATGTAAAAATGTTTGAACTGAAACTGTTTTAGAGTCATGTGCATACAGAGGGAGACATAGGTGTGCACACATCTTGGTGAGGATATGGTTTCTAAGACTTTTGGTTCCCTTCACTTATTGATACTGTGTTGTTTTGAAAAATCTGATTTTAGTAAAGGTAAATTATAGTTCACTCTGTATCCTCACCCCCTCCAATAAAGAATAGCAGTGTCTATTTTCAACCTCATTTCTATATTTTAATTGCTTTGGGGTCTGTGGGGATGGGTGAAGTGGAACATGCAGGTGAAAAATCAGCCCTTTTTAAGCTCTGATTTTGTACCATTCCTTGTCCTGAAACTTTGAGCATCAGCTCTCATCTGTCAAAGTGTAAATCAGCAATTAAAACCCAAACAGCCAAATGCCAAAGATGACCCGAAGCACAAAGCAACTGACAAACAAGTCCGGACAAATCGACGGGTAATTTATAAGCTTTGCCCTAAAATCTAATTATTTGGCAATTCGAATTTGCAGCCAGCCAGGGCTTGGCAATAAATTTAACCCGCCATAAATTATTTAGGAGCAGGCTGTGGTGTAAATCAAAACCACGAGTGTTTGTTTAAGAAATAAGCTCCTTGTGCATAAAATGTCTTTTTTTTCCTCCAAGAGAGAAACTGTTAAGCAAATCGTGCCCCATTGCCCAATGCAGCCCTCACTTCCCCTGTCCAATGTCCCCTCTTCTCTATGGCCCAGTGACCCCCTGTTCCTTTGGAGAAAGGGCAAGCCTTTGCACGGGAGTTTTATTCAAAACCACCCATTTGGATAAAACCCACCTTGTGCCAGGTACTCCTTTTTCTATCTTGAGGTGTGATGTTGCTTTTGGATTTTATCTAACCTTTCAGTGCAGGGGCATGTGCTTTTTGGAATTTTTTTCAGACAGTGGAAGGAATAGATTAACTGTTACTGTCTCCTAATTGAGGAAATGCCAATTGTCTCTTAGATTGAGAGGGAAAAGCCGTGAAAAAATGATGTACTCATTCTCTTATTTCAGATAGGACTATGGAAACATCAGCTCAGGCAGAGGAGAATCTGTGCTTTGGAAAAAGGAGCTACAAGGCTCCACTGTTAACCATTGTCATGAATTCCAGCAGTCTGACCTTAGTCCTTTCTGCTTAAAATCAGATTTTGTTGTTGTTGTTCTGTCCTCAAATGTATCTTTTTTTTTTTTGGTACCAAGAATTGAACTCAGGGGTGCTTGACCACTGAGCTACATCTACATCCCCAGCCCCTTTTTAATATTTTATTTAAAGACAGGGTCTCACTGAGTTGCTTAGGGCCTTGCTGAGTTGCTGAGGCTGGCTTTGAACTTGCGATTCTCCTGCCTCAGCCTCCTGAGCTGCTGGGATTACAAGCATGCACCACCATTCCCAGCTTCAAATATAATCTCATTGCTGCAGACAGTTCAGTGAAAGGGAGTTTGAATACCCTGAAAACAACCTACACGCTTATTTCTTATAATCTACTGAAGGTGGGCGAAATTTCATGTGAAATGCTATTTTAGTTTTGTCCTCAGTTTATCAGTAGAATCACTGGAGTTCCTAGTTGGACAATTTTAAAGTAGCTGGGTTTAAAACCTCTGCTTCAACTCACTTAAAAAGGAAAGGTGAATGAATACTTGCTTGATGCTTCTCTTTCATTTCTCTGTCTTCTGTCCTTAAAGAGAGGGATGAAGACTTGTAATTGGCATTTTATTGAGAGAGACAATAGTTATAATAGGTTTGAAACTTTGGATACTTTGACAAATTCAAAATCTGAGGTTCTTCCCTCAGTTGTTAAGTTGTGGCCAGTTCCCCATCCATTATCAGCAGACCAACATTTTGGATTTATTTTGCTTTGCCCTTCAATAACCCAATGGTGTAGGTAGTTTGTAGACGCTTAGTTATCCCGGTTTTAGCACCAAAAGCCCTCTTTTCCCTGAAGCCCTTGGTCCAGGGCAAACTTGATAGTTGGTTAAGAGTGAAACAATAACTCAGTGGTTTGTAGCAGTTGAGGGAGGAAACCACTTAGGGATGAGAGAGTGGATGGATGTAGGACAAAGGACTTTAGAGTATTATATATCCCTATATTGAATCCTGACTCTACCACTCACCATCTCTATCTTCTCAGGTAGATTACCTCTGTGACCTCTGGAAGGTCCCCTGAAAGCAGAGTGTTTTCTGTTAGAGCCAGAAAATCATGGAAGCATCAGCTCAGGCAGAGGAGAATCTATGCTTTTGGAAAAACAGGCCGTCTTCCTGTCTTCTGCTTATTAGCTTCTTTGTGTGTATGCTCAATAACATTGAGAGTGAGGATTGTGTACCAGAACAGGTAGATGCTGGGATATAAACCGAAGGCTCGAGGTTCTTGCCCTCCCTCAACTCATAGCCTAGAGCCATCTGTGCTGCTGCAACTATGTTGGAGACTTTTCAGTAGCAATTCTCTGGAACTTTCTGCCTGGGAATCCTCATACATTTTTGTTATAATTTGAGAATAGCCTCTCTTTCTAGGAGACAGTAAGACTGAGTATAGCCTTTCAGATTAAGAGAATCAGACTTTGTTGACCTCTCAGACTCTGAAAGCTAGCCAGTCCTACTTTTTTTACAAAATGTCTTTTTCCCATTTGGAGTCTCACCTCCATCCCATACTGGCAGTATAGGCATAAGTAAGTGACTTACCTTCTTTGAGCCATAGTTACGAAAATAGGGATACTAATGATTACCACCTTGTGAGTTGTTCAGAGGATTAAATAAAATCATTCCTATTAGCACATAGCACAGCATCTGTCATGAGTACATAATAAATGGAAGGAAATAAGATGCTTTTGTTCTTCACATGATGGAGGCTAACTACTCTGCACCCTTTGCCCAGACTCTGAGCATCTCAAAGGAAGTGCCACATCTCATTGTATTCATCACTATGTCTCCACCTAGTTCCATACTTGGTAAATAGTAGGTGCTACATAGTATTGGTTTATGACCTACTGATGGTGTGGATGACATGAGAAAATGTATGTGGAAGCATACTTTTGTAAGTAGAAAACCATAAAACTTTGTATGTCCCTCCATTAAGGTATTTATCACAGTGTACTGTTCATTATTTGCTCACTTATCTTCTGCATTCACTAGTTCATGTACTTCTCCAAAGCAGAGACTATGTTTTACCTCTAAATCATACTCTAACACTTCATGATATCTTATACCAAGTAGGTAGTCTGGTAGTTTAATTGAGCGCAAATTGCATATGAAGGTAAGGAATTGTGAAGCTGTTATTAGGGGCTGGAAAGAGGGCTTATAAATACAAACTGGTTCATTTTTCCTTTCTGGTGCTGCCATTGCCCAAGTATTGAGCTCTTCCTGAAAAGACTACATCCTCGGGGAATAATGAAATTGGATGTGGGGAAAGGAGAGGGACAGGGATAATAGTTTCATTATCTGAGCAACTGAACTTAGAAGCTGACACTTGGGTACATATTCACAAGTCCTTGGTTGGAATTGATGCTATCAGCCTATAATATTGGGATTATGTCTCTGATCATTATTGGCTAAAAACTGTCAAGGAAATATTTGGCATGACTCAGGCAGGTACATTTGCTGTAGTGTCAGGTGCAAGTGTCAGTTTGGTGCAAGGTAGGGTTTCTCTCCCAATATTTTGAAGTTTGGACTTGCTGAATGGTATGATATGAATAAGAAGTACCTAAGTGAGGTCCTTTCTGCTGGGACTTCTCAGAAGGCCTTTTATCAAGAGCTCTTATTTTGCATCTTCAGTGGCTCAAATGAATATGCCAATGTGCAGGCTCATTGTTAACAATAACTCTTGTGCTGCCAAAGGGCTCCTGCAATCAGGTTTTGATTCTGGCTCATAGTCCCTTTTGTTATTGAGGAGTAGTCCTGACTGAGGGGTATGTTTATGATAGGCCCAGTCTGATGTGTCCTGGTCTTGGGTCCAGGCATCATAGGGGTCTGTGCCTTTTTTCCCACATGGAGCTGAGGGTGGCTTTTTTGTTTTTGTTTTTTGTCTCTGGGAGGGTAGCACTGAGTTTGAGCACATAGAACAGCTCCATTTCCCTATGAAAGAAGCCAACAGCAGGGAAGTTTGAATGCTAAGCTGCAGTGGGGAAACCCAAAGGCCAAGTTTTTAGGGAGTCTGTTGGGCATGCTGACTTGGAGCTGGTCAGAGTGGGAGCTGAGCATGTACTATTTTATAATAAATACTAATGAAATTCCAGATCTATAATAGCATTTCAGATATCTAAAACAAACCATGTGCTTGTAAAAAAGTGGAAAGAGATCAACTTTAAGCCATAAATTCTTGGTAATAGAGTTTTTTTTTTTTCTTCTATTTATATTTGATAGATATTTTTGTTTCCAGAGGAATGTCAACTCCTAATTTCATAATGTATCATGGGCTTAAGAAAATTGAATTTAATAAAAGCCAAAGATGAATGGCATCCTTAAAGGTCCCAACACTTGTCTTTATTAGCAGGACAAACTGCAGGTCTCCAAACACTGCTTCTCTCCAAATGAAAGTTTAAATGAAAAGTACAGTTGTGTCACAGGTTAAATTTCATTGTGGGCCCAGCTAACATTGTTAGAGAGGAGCTGGCTATATTTGTTTCCTTAGACACCAGGGCAGCCAAACTCACCAGGCTACCGGGCTCTTTCTATTGGGGGAAATGTTTCTCCTACTTAGTGGGAGGGAAGAATTTGTGGAAATTCAGGAGTCAAATGAGCCTTACTCAGATGAGAATGCACTTCACAGTTGGCTCTTGGAAATCTAAATATCTGAATTTTCAGGGGGACCAGTGTGTATGTTGTGTAGTGTGTATTCACATTTGTTTTTCAGAGCAAACTCCTTTCTCTCTGGGCTGTTTTGTAATGCTTTGTGGGGAACAAAAGGCCCAGGGAATTGGGGAATGAGTTTCCTTTGCTTTTTGCATTAGGAGGAGAGCAGTATCACTAAATCTAAGCAACATCCCAGGCCTCCTCCTCTGTCTCCCCTCTGCCTCTGCCTTGCAGCCATTTTGCCCTTCCTATGCTTGGCAATAAGCTCCCGTCAACTTCTCCATCTTTGGGGATCAGCCCAGGAAGATCAGGCAACCAGAACCTTTGAATTTTTCTGGCATGAAATCTGACTGCCTTGATTTGGTTTTCAGTCCTGCTGTTATGTGTTGGATTGAAATTGATGCTTTAAAAATAAGCCCAATATTAGCAGATATGTTTTCAGAGGAGGATATGTGGTTTCCCTGGGACATCAAGGAGACTGACTACTTCTTTTTTTGTCACCCATTTCCCCAGCACAGTCAGGTGTCATCGGCTCCTATGTCACTTTCCCAGGCCATCTCTGCAGAGAACCAATTGGCCTTGATTTCAGGGATACTGAAAAAGTTCCCTCCAGAATGAGGGTTCTGGGGCAGGGATGCCACTAGTGCTGATTGTTGGGGCCACTGAGCAAAGCCCCTCTTTTCTCTCTGCAGTTGAGGCCTTTTCCACATGCTAATTTGACTTGGAAGATTTTGCTTTTATTTTTATTTTTTTATTATTTCCTATTTGTCTCTTCCAGATGTTTTCAGGGCAGTTTTTTGTGTGTGTGTGTGTGTGTGTGTTGTAAACTAATTCCATTCATGTTTTAAAAATTTATGAAAGCACTAATAAAAATGTCAAAGTGGTAAAAATGTTAGCTTTTCCTCTGCTTTGATTAAATTTTGCAAACTGTTTTTGAATATTAAAAAGCAATAATTTTTTTTATTCTCTCTCCTTGTTTTCCCTCTTCTCTCTGGTGCGCGTGTGCTCTCCTGCCCTCTCCCCTCCTCTGGTGTGTCCCTCCCTTCCCAGGAGCAATGTATGAGATGTGCTGCACAGCCAGCGTTCTGCAAGCCTGTTTGCACACCAGGACCTTGGTGCTGTGCATCTCTATTAAATAACGGAGACAAATTAATCTTAGAGACACCAAACAAATTGTCACTCCTCCTCCTCCTCTTCCATTACGTTCCAGTGGACTAGGAAGGGCTGGCTAAGTAATTGGGCGGGGGGTATGTACTGCCTGAAAGAAAGGTGGGAGGCACTAGCTCCTATTACTTGTGTTCAGTTTTCTCCTCCTCTTTGGTATCCCCTTTGGCTTTGCTTTATTTATTATTTATCTTTCTTTTTTCTTTTTCTTCTTCCTTTTTCCTCATAAAAACTAAAGAAACTCACCAGCCAGCTCTGTTTAAACTTCATGCAAGGAAATCTATGCACTGGTGTGATGGCTGGTTGTCTATATGGCAAGAGATCCAGACTTATTCCAGGATAGGGAACTGGGAAAAAAGAAGGAGGGCCTTCTTTAGGGGCTTAAATGAGTAGCCCTCTGCTAGAGAACCTGTTGGAGAAACTGTGGCAGATTATACCACTGTCTTTCCTTTCCTTTTCAGAAACAATGGGGATGAAGCAGAGATTTGTCTAGTCTGCGGAGCCTGTGAGGCTACTAGCAGTGGGAGGGTTAGGAATATAACTATATAACAATGCTGGCGCCATTTTGTTCAGTCTTGGGATTAGCCTGGCAGGAGTCATGAGCCCCAAACACTCATTCTTTCTTAAGTTATCATTTAAAATGGTTGATTAAAATAACTTCTTTTCTGTGTCTTTGGCATTCTAGGAAATCATCGAGTTCCCCATCCTGAAACTAAATGGGCGAACCATGGAGATTGAGTCCACCTTTCACATGTATGTCCAGCCTGTAGTTCATCCACAGCTTACCCCCTTCTGTACAGAGGTAAGGGCCCTGGGGTTGAGTAGCATGGGCTGCTGGAAGAAGGACTTTGGGATTATTAGTGCTCAATACAGGCCACTTAGGGAAAACTTAGGTCTGGTTATTGGTTAAGACAAGCACATCTTTTGGGCCTAACAATTAGCTCTTCAGAAAATTGTGACTCCGCTGATGCCTAGAGATCCAGGGAAAGCATTAGTACAACCTATTCCAGCTTCCCCAACATTGTCCCTTCCTCATCATTCCTACTTTTCCTGGTGACTGGGCAGTTGGAGTCTGGGAGCAGTATGGTATTTCTGGGGCACAGATTCTTTCTAGTTCCATTTTCTTTAGGGCCAGTTGGCAAGAGGTGAAGATTTTCAGCCACTTGGAAGGAAATGTTATGTTCAGGTTTTCTTAGCGCTCTCTTCTTCTGTAAAGTGGCCCTGTATGGAACATTGGTTGAATTTGTGGGAAGCACACTCTATTACCAAGGAAAGAGAAGACAGGCTGGCCAAGGCTGAAAGATCCTTACCCAGGCTAGTATAGTACTGGCTACCTTGTCAGTAGGTATTACTGACCCTGTTTTACAGATTGTAAAACTGGGACTAACTGAGATTTTGAGGTTTGCTGGAGGCTCAGAAGAGCCATTGGCAGGGAGGAGCCCCTGAAAGTTCTGACCTCCAGGACAGTGAGGAGAAGCAGCCTTCTATGGCTGCTTTCCCCTATGACATGTCATGTTTTACATTTTATAGTGGAATCATGAGTCAAGCATGTGTCATAGCAGAGGTGATGAGAAAACTTGAATGTTTCTGAGATCTTTTACGAGTTTGGTGCTGAGATATTAGGGATTGTGTTCCTTCATTTAAAGACCTACCTTTTACCTGTGAAAGGAATAGGAAGAGAGAAGTTCTTGAGTAATCCCAAACATCTCTGGAGTGGAGTAGGCTATAGGAGGGCCTGCCTAATTGATAGAGGTGGTACAGGGTCACCTGGACTTTATGCCAGAATTTGCCACCTACCCCAGGTGTCTGGTCTCTTTAAGTTTTTTGTTCCAACTAATGGATGTTGAGGTTTTTCCTTTTTTATCTCCTGGTTTCCCCCCTTTCTCTTGGAACTCATCAGAGTGTCCTTTTGGCTCCTTTTGAAAAAAAATCTCCATTTTAATATCGTGAAAATTCTCTTCCTTATGGGAAAGGAAGGAAACCAGTCACCTGAGCCCTCCACCGGCTCAAAAGTACTCTTGTCCTATTCTTCATCTTCTGTGTGTGGCTTATACCTTTTGGGCTCCAGGCAGGCTCAGGTTTTGGAAAGGTTGCTGCCTGTTTAGGACTAAAATACCACCAGTGTTCCAGAGTATGGGGACCAGAGAGATTTTTGGCAGAGCAGGGCTGCTGCTGCTGCTGCTTAGAAGGAGGGGAGGAAGCATTGTGAGAACGTGGGGAAAGCTATGTTTCTTCTTTCTAGACAGTTTCACCTGAGGACATGCATACATAATTTGAAGGGGAATAGGAATGTAGTTGGGATCTTGTTATGAAGGCTGTTCGTAAAGTAAGACTATGGTTATATTGTGTTGTGGTGATAGGTCATTTTGTCTCAGGCTTCAGAGCTCAAAACTCTCCATGATCTGGCCCCTGCTGTGTTGTCCAGCCTCATATCGCCCTGCTTCATCTCCCACCTGGCTCTTCTCACCCCAAGGCTATCCTCCCATAGTTCATGTTTGCACATGGTGGTTCCTCTACCTGTACACCACTACTGCTCACCTCCCCCTAACTTCTGCTTGTCGTCTAGAATCTGTTAAGGGTCACCTTCCCTAGGAAGCTTTCCCCGATTCCAGCTTGGGTTGTGCTTGCCCCAGCATTGCACTGATTAGACACATTATACTTTTAACTATCTGTCTCCCCACTAGACTGTGAGTGCCTTGAGGACAGAACTAGACTTGATTCATTTCTACCCCATCATTAGGGTCCAGTACTGAATAAACACTTGAAGTGTGTTCTGTAGGTGGATAAATATTGTCAAGGAGTTATTCCCATCTCCTGCAAAAGCAATTGTACTGCTCTTTTGAGTAAGTAAAGTCTTTTTGGAAAACTTTAGATTATCTAAATATTGCTTTGTCTTCATACCAGGTAGAGCTGTATCACAGAGAGAAGCATAGACATAGAATGGAGACTATTATTTTGAAACTTCACCCACCCTGGCAGTAGCTTTGTGGCTAAGGGTGGAGGTCTTTTTTATTAGGAAGTGTAACAATCCCAAGCCCTTCTAGATGGTACCCAAGCTGCTACTCTGGTAAGATTTTCTCTTTTGTGCACAAGAAGTTCTTATGAACCCAAGCCTGTGTGTGTGTGTACATACACATGTGCACACAGGCATGTGGCAAGTACACAGTTGAACACAATCTTGTGTGGGAATTCTCGCTTGAGTGCTTAGCCCACATACAGACACTCTTACTTTTATGGCTCCGTGTAAGCCTTCTTAAGATCCTTTCTTAGTTCTAATTGGTAGTCTGCCTAGAGACATGGTTCTAACAGAGATAGGATGAGCTATGTTTCATTCCCTCCCAAGTCTTTTCCTTACCTTGAGAATCTGCTCCAGCACATCAGGTCTCTGTCTCTAGCAGCTGGGCGGCTTCACTGTCCCTGACCATGTGCGGTCTTTGTTGTTGTTGTTGTCATGAAAAAGCTAGAAAAATACTCATTTTGCTAAATGCCAGTAAAGGGCTTTGTCTTGCACCTGTACTTATAAAGGGTGAGATTTATTGGTCTCTTTGTCTGAGGAGAAAGAGTGGGTCTTATTATCAGATTGTACACCAGAGACAAGTGCTTATGTAATCAACAAACTGTCTTGGTATCCAAACACAATTGTGTTGGAGATAAACTGTGAAAGAGGAAAGCACCAGATGCTGACATGCTATTGGCACTGAGTTCCCTAGGCTGCTTCCTGTAGTTGCTAGTGTTTAAGAAGAATCCAGATCGTCCCTGGACAAAGCCCTTGTGTGGATAGGGGATCTCAGTAACCAGTCATGTTATCAGTCAGGGTCAAAAGCCCCTCGCTTGTGGTTTCCGGGTCTGGAGAAGTGGGAGTTAATCTGTAATCCCTCAGTGAAAGCAGCCACAGAGCACACATCAATTCTTTCTCTCACCTCTCCTGCTTTAAGTGGTTAAGGTCTCTGAGCTCTTTTAGCCTGTGAGCCCTGGTTCTCAGCTTAATAATACTTGGCTTTGCTCTAGTACTTTTCATTGTGAGGATATGAAAGCTTATTACAAACATTTATTAACCTAAGTAGGAATAGGCTTAAACTGCAGCATGAAGGATTTAAGTTAGGCCTAAGATAGAACTTCCCAGTATTTATTTTATAAAATTGCCTCTCTCCCTCACAGTTTCTTATATAAGACTTACAGTTTGTCAGTATTAGGTACAGGGACTAACTCTCTTAATTTTACCCCCTCTATATCCAGTGCCTTGACAGAGCTGATAAGCGATGGTTCATTCTTGGAGGACTGAATGCAGGGGCATTAGGCCTTCCCCTAGAAGACTATGTCTGATTGAACCAGTGCTTAAGCCCCTGTGTTTCTGAGGGTCAAGTTCAGATCCTTTAGGAACTTAGCTGTGAGCATGCCTGACTGGGTCACAGTGGAATGCTTATTTTATGGGAGCATAGGCAGAGAGAAGCTGACCTAACCAGGCTTCTCCTAGGTTGGGGTTGCTGAGTATGGGAGTAGAGCTTGTGACAGCCTCAGGATTCTAGAGCCCTCCCCCAGCCCCAGGGTGGGGAGACGTGGGCCTAGTCTGTAGTGAGGAATCTTGCAACAGGACATCTGAGTAGATCCCCAATTTTCCTTTTTGGTGTAGTGACTTTCTCACCCCATCTGTAATTTTCCTGGGGTCTAGGGCAGGTGCTTGTTGGGTACATAGGTGGGGACCTAAGCCCTATTTGCAAAGGAGGAAGGTTCTTGGTACCACTTCCATTGGTTCCCTGTGTGAGTGAGACTTGAAGCCCTTCAAGGCACAGCTCATCTGACTTACCCTTGGTGGGAACCAAGAGGAGTGAACCTGACCTTACCCCAGGAAACTCAGACTAGACGCAAGACTCACATTTGCACCCAGAGCTTTCTCAGAAGTGGGAGTAGCTGTGAACCTTCTTTTCTATGACCCTAAGTCCCAGCTTCAGGCCTTGGAAGAATTTAGCAGGAGAGAAGTTGGGTCAGAACTGGCAGTGGTAGTGCTTGGCTGTCATTTACCAATCTAGATGGGGGACCTGTAATTGAGATCGGGCCTACTCCTGATTCTCCTTGGCCCATACATGCCTGAAACAAAACAGGACCTGCCTGCTCAGTTTATAGCTCTGGAAGGTGGACAGGCTCAGGGTACCACTGGGTATAAGAGGGGGCACCAAGAATGCAGATTCCATGAGGCAGGGTTATGTTTTCTGTACTGCTGGATCCCTGAGTCCTAGGATAGGGCTTAGCACATAGTAGGTGCTTGGATAATAGTTGTTGCAAAATAAAAGAAGTCCTTTTCACTCCAAGATTAAAGCGGCTGACCCAGCCTAGCCACTGCCCCCACAGCTCTCGAAAGACCAATCTTTTCTTTTCCTTGACTCAGGCCCTCCCTCTGCTGGGCATTTCTTTGGTCTCCCAAGCAAGGAAAGGGTGTGGAGGTGCCAGCCGGGTGGGCATGCTGTGGGTTAAAGCCTTGCGAAACAACAGCGTAGTTAATCTTTCTAATTTATTTTCCTTTTAGACCATGGGAAGTCTGTAGGCAGCAGCTGTTACCCAATTAAAATACAGATTAATATAAAAACAGTTTCTGGAATATAAAATAGAGTGGCTGTATCCTTATACTTCCTTAAAATACCACCTAATAATGACTTGATGAACTACAGAAACCCACCTAGAGGAACTCAGCATTCTTAAAATGAAAATTTCTTCCCTAAAAGGTGTGTATTACCATTCCATGTAAGTCACTATGAGAAAATAACCTTCCCTCTTAGAGCCAATGGTTTCTATGAGTTGGGTATTTTGTATTCATTAAATGAAATTATAGTTTAATTGGAGTTGTAAACCCCTTCCCCCATTTAAAAAAAGTTGTTTCCAAGCAAGCCTGAGATACTACTCTTTCTGGAAGTAGCCAGGGGCATGTTGGGCCCATGATTTCTAACTAATGTCCAGGACAGGGGTCCTCATGCCTCAGATCCTTGTAGGCAGTCTCTCCTTAATCTATGCTTGAAGGATATTTTTACTTAAAAACAAAATAGAACAATAGACTATTTGAACCTAGTCCTGACCTAGGAGAAGCAGAGGCCTGTGAGCCAGATATTTTCTAGGCTAGATTCTGTACACCAGGCTTTTGGTCTTAGTTTCCTCATCGGTTATAAGTGACTCTTTCCTCTTTGGCTCATCAGTTTTGAGGACCCAGGTATGGAGGATGAAGGACAGATGCCTATGGGGCTTCACTGGTGTTATGGAGAGTGTGGCAGGGGTGAATTCTGGACATCGAGGCTCAGAGGAAGGGGACTTGAAACCAAGTGTGCCTGTCCTGTGCTAGCACTCTCCAAGTTTTATAGGTACTTCTGTGAAGCTTGGAGTTGAATTTACTTCAGGCTATATTTTGGGGCAAGTTATTGAGCCTATTGAATACAAGACATTTAAAATCAGTATTTTTTTTTTTTTCAAAATGAAAGCTGAAATGGGTAGGAGATACACCCTGTGTTTAGCATATGTTTGTGTATCCCCATCTCAGGACAGGCTTTTGTGGGGAAAGCTTACATAGTGTCCAGGGACTATTCTCAAGGCTCCTAGTGCATTCTGAGCCTGAGGCAATGCCAGGTCAGAGACCTTTATAGGAGAAGGAGAAAGAAAGGGAAGGAGCTAGTCCAGTTTTGAGTCCCTGTGTCCTGGTTTTCCACCTAAAGGCTGTTTCTCTTTCCTTTCAGCTCACCGGGATTATTCAAGCCATGGTGGATGGACAGCCAAGCCTGCAGCAAGTGCTGGAGGTAGGTTGAATGACCTTTAATCCCTGACCTCTGACTCTTCCTTGCTTCCTTTCTCTCCCTCCCCTCCTGAGAATGTAGCCGTGTAATTTGACTATGATTATGGCTTGATTAGAATAACATTTGCTGTCACATCAGTGACATGCTGTTGAGAGTATTGAACCATTGATCTGTCATCTCCAGCTGTTCCCGTCAGGGTTTCTGACAAGATGTCCGAGTGCTGCCAGGAGTCAGGAGGAGGGCCCCCACCCTGCCTGTCCTATGGCCCTGCTTTGGGAGCTCTGGGGCATCCTGCACTGCACCCAGGCTGGGGCGTAGGGGAGCTGAGCTGTGGCATTGGGGGACTAGCCCTGGGGACTTGGGGGTGTTTTTGTTTAGCTTTAGTGTTGGCTTCTTGTGGCATGTGATCACTTCATTAACTCACCCAGAACTCCCCATCGATGGCTTTTATTTGCTGTCAGCTCCTCCAGGAGCTACAGCTGGGCCTGCCTGCCGCACTGCAGCTTGCGGCTGGTTGCATTGTGCCTGTCAGGGGTGCAGAGGCTGCACTGGGTAATGATTCCTAATCAGAATAATTACAACAATTGCCTATGTGAGGGAAATCAAATTAAAGACTTTAGAACCCTTGGCAGAGACCACACTTCTAGGATATTCTCCTCAGGGAGCTGGAAAAGGTTAAGACGTTGTTTCTTGTACTTCAGCCCAAGGGAATAAAAAAGGGTGGTGCTTGGCCTTAGCTAGCCTGTCACCCCCTCCTGTTTGTCAGGGTTTTTCCAAGGGGAGAAATTTCCCCTACTAGTCCTCTGTTGGGGGAAGGGAGAAGAGAAAAGGCCTGTGGATCTCATTAGGTGCTTTGTTCATTTTTAAGACCAGTAAACCTAAAGCTCGGACATAATCAATGCTCAGGAAGAAGCCACGCATCTGGAGGAATAGCAGACTAGCAGAGCACATCTGCTTGGGAGGTGGACAGCCTTGAGGAAGTAGGTTAGTGGCAGGAAAAGGGCACTAGATATCTCCCATTAGCTGAGAATCCTGTCCCATGGGGAAGAGAGATACAGACTGAATTTCCTGGGGCTCCTCAGGATGGAACAGGGTCCAAAAGGAAGGTATAGGCTCCCCTCAGTGATGGCATGTACTCTTGTCCCTGATGTGAAAGCCCTGGCTTTAGTTCCCTCTGATTGGGTCAGGGTTGGGCACATGCAGTAGATTGGGAGAAGGTACTCTGGGATGCCTCCTGACCCTATTGACTCTTTTATTTTATTTTGAGGGGAGATCTGCTGCTATAACTGAGGGGGCTCCTGAGCATGGGCCACTCCTTGTAAGACCAGACTCAAGGAGAAAGAGGGCCTATCCTTCCCTGTGTCCTAGCCAGCAGCATCCTATCCTCAGTCATGGCCTGTCCCCTGCAGGAGGCCAGAGGCCAGACAGCTTTTCCTGGGAATGTCTGTGTCTGCGATCCTATCAGGAGAATGCTTGCTGTGAGCCAGCACCAAACCAGGGCTATTGAGATGAAGGGTATTTTGTTCATGGCCCCAGTTAACGGGGAGATGTGGTCTTCTGGAGGCAACCCTCTGCTAACCCCAAGCCAGCCCCAGAGCAGGGTGCTTAGAGGATTCCTGAGTCTTGCCCAGAAAGCTATTTTCTGAAACTTCAGCAAATTCCTGGCATCAGCTTGAATAGAAAGTTTCTGGCAGGACAAGGAAACTTGATGGGTCCCATTAGCCCTGAGTTGGTTATAGAGCTAAAGCTAATTTCTTATCCCAACCAATGTCCTGAGCAGGCAGCCAGCAAGAGGCTTGCCTGGCTCATTTATTTTAAGTAGAGCTCAGGCTAGGCCCTGTCAGGCTGTCAGTAACTGGGAAAGCCAGGCCCAGCTGTTTGGGGTTGTCTTGATGGTTCCTCTAATCCTTTATTCATTCAGGCAGAGAAGGGAAGGAGGGCAGGCCTGATTCCAAATATAGCATTATCTCTTGGACTTATGTAAAAGGTGCTCACTAAATATCCGCAGTATGAGTGAGTATTAAGTGCTTCTGTGTCATGGTCGTCTTGCTAGGCATGGCTTCCTGACAGTCCTGTTCTTTCCTGTTCTCTGTTCCCACTGTGTAGGACTTGAGGCATTGGGAGCCCCTGTAGCACATGGGACACCTATTTTGGGAATGTAGGGGCAGTAGGTTCACCTTACCTATTTTCCTGTATAAAGTCTGCCTTATTTTCTTTAGATAAGGGAAAGGATGCACTGGTGTGTCCACAGGTGCATGTGCATGTATGCAGGAGATTGGGCTGATGTGACCAGGGAGACAGTTATCGAGCAGAAGGCCCAGACACACTGCTGAGGAGCATTCTCTGGCATACAGACTGTGAAGAGGGTTTAGAGACAAAATAGTCTACATAGTCTGATACTAGGGAGCAGTCTGACATTCTGGGTGTTTTACCACTATAGCCATGAAACTAAATAGGATCTTTGGCCTTGCTCAAGGACTTCTTTGGTATGGGCCACACCTCCAGTATCTTAGGGGTGTTTGTGGAGCCAGCATACACCTCCTAGAAGTAATCTTACTTAAAGATACCCATGGGTTTTCCATTACCTGGTTGTTACCCGAGGCTCTTTGCAGTCTGACCTAACTAGTCCCCAAGCCTCATTCTTATCCTCCTGAGGATTTCATTGACAACTAAACTTGTATCTGCTTGTGTTTCAGTCAGTCAGGAAATATCTTTTGAATAGACACTGTATTGGGTTAGGGGTTAAGTCAGTGAGTGCCCCTGCACTCATGGTGCTTATAGTCTGGTAGGGAAGACAGACATGAAACAAATAATTGCCTGTCAAATACAAAATTATTATGCCCATATCTTTGCTTCTGTGGTAGTAGTCATTTCCTCCTCCTGGTCCTCTAGCACTCTGGTCACTTCTCCATTGCTGTATCTGTTGTATTGTTTTATGACGGTCTGCTGTTTTCCCTTTCTCAGACTACTGTCTTATTTTGTAGTAGGCACTTAACACATTATCACACTTAATTCTCAGAACAACTCTGTAAGGTTAGTCATCCTACCCTTCATCCTTTTATAGATGAAGGAAACTGAGGTTCAGACGGGTTAAATGACTTCTAAATGACTTCCCATCAATGACACAGCCAGGATATGGAAGAGCCAAGGGTTAGAACCCAGATGTGTCTGACTTTCAATCCTGCATTTTTAACTACTGTATGATACAGCCTTAAAAAATAATCCTTTTGTATGCAGAGAAGCAGTGGTGTGATCTGCTGCACTCTCTCCTCATGCCTAGGATCTTCTGAAAAATAGGCAGTGCTTCATGAATTCTTCATGATAATTCTCTTGTTATATACTGATTTTAGTATTTGTACTTCCAGTGTGAGTGCAAACAGTAAAATCATTCAGAGGGAAAGAAAGACATAAAGTATGTTTAGGAGCAGTTTCTTTCCTTATGTAGGATTTGAGCTCAGCCTTCAAAATATTCTGCTAAATTTGAATCCTCAACTGGGAAAAGGAGAAATACAAAATCAGGGACCAGTTTATGAGCTTTTAGCAATAGGAATAGGCAGTGCCACCCAGGTGCCAGGATGGGGCTTCAGCCCAGCAAAGGGGCCTCTGCAGATGGAATTTTTTTCACCTTCATTTGGCAAATAACCAAATGCATAAATTTGGTTAGTAAACATTTGGTGGAAGGGTAAAATAAATAAGTGAATAAACAAAGGTATGGATTGGAGTCCCTGCTTGGGGCCTCCTCCTGGACTATGCTCATGGTCCAGGACAGCCTGTGTCTGTGCTGGGCTATGCCTTTGTTGGAGGACCAATAAGAGGAGCAACCAAGTTAGAGCAGGCTGTTGGACTGACCTGCTGCGGTCAGGGGCCAACTGCCAGGCAGTGGGGGTAGGACGGGCCTACCCTCCCATACACTTGGGCTTATCAGTCTTTCTGAAGGGATCATCCTCGAGCTGCCTCCATAGTTCTGAGCTAAGGCTGAATAAGAGTACAATTTTCTCCTGCTCTGATTACAAGCAGCTTATCTGCAATTCACTGTTGTGGCTCTTCATAGGCTCATGGGGAAACATAAAAGAAAATCTCATCTGTTCTTATGTACTTTCAGAGGGTCGATGAGTGGATGGCGAAGGAAGGCCTCTTAGATCCAAACGTCAAGTCAATTTTTGTCACCTGTGGAGACTGGGACTTAAAAGTCATGTGAGTACGAGAAGGGTTCCTTTGCTGCCAGGGCTTGGACTCTGTAGGACCAGGTCTTGTCTTTGAGAGGCACAAGTTTTCAAGCCTGCCAGGCAGCCAGGGCAGGGATTCCTGGGTCTTCGAGGCTACCAGGGATGAAGGAGGGCTGGGGGTCCTGCATTCCACCTTTCTGGAGCAGGGTAAGATTGAATCAAGGGCCCTGCCTAGACTGCTATTGTTGGGACCTCCTTGTCTTTGCCAAGTCTTGTTCCTCTTGACAGCCCTTCTAATTGCTGGGCTACATATGATCCCTAGAAGGAAGGTGTTAAAGAGGGTATTGCACGGCATGGTGGTGCACATCTGTAATCCTAGCTATAATCCCAGCTACTGAGGCAGGAGGATCATAAATTCAAGGCCAGCCTCAACAACTTGGTAAGACCCTGTCTCAAAATAAAATCAAAAGAGCTGGGGATATAGCTCAGTGATAGAGTGCTTGTCTAGCATATGGAAGCCCTGGGTTCAATCCTTAGTACTACACACATGCAAAAAGAGGGTCTTGAAAAAAAATTTAACTAAATACATAGTATTTACTATTCTGAGAGCTCTAGAAGTAGTAATGCATTTACCAATTCTATAAAGTAGGTGCTATTCTTATTTCTGTTTTATAACTGAGAACATTTAGTACAGAAAGGTTAAGTAACTTGCCAAGGACACACAGAGCCAGGATTCAAACCCAGTCAACTTAGCTCCAGTGTCCTTGCCCTTAGCTATTACACTACGCCACCCTTTTATCTTCCTTGTAAGACCCTAGTGATCTAATTGAGAGCCTAGTGGTAGGATAAGAGAGGGCTACTTCTAGGAAGCTGCCCATGTCACCAGCCCTCTTCTTTTCTCCTTTGTTCCCACTGCTTTTTCTCCTTTGTCTGCTGATCATGCCCCAGTTATAGATGACAACTGGTTTCTTTGCTGGATTGACACTTCTGCATCTTGTCTGTCCTTATGGATACCTGGCTTCAGACAGCCCCCAGGGAACTAACGGAGGGGTGGAGGTGGTGGGGGCACTGTTTGCTGAGGATTGATAGAATCGATATCTCTATGTTCTTTGTCACTGAAGACAGCAGCAAGCATTCTGTGTGTGTGTGTGTGTGTGTGAGAGAGAGAGAGAGAGAGAGAGCACACACATGTGCGCACTTGAGCATAAGGTGGGTATTGGTGGGGGGTAGACAGTAGTGGCTCTGGTGTGACATTTTCTACTAAAACAGGCATCATTTCTCACCAAGGTCCTTTTTATATGCCTTTTGGACACTGGAAATTGAGGTGGAGTTACGCACCCCGGTGGATGTCAAGCCTATATTGGATCCCAACTCTACAGTGGAGTCAGGAGGAAGAACAAACCCTAGAACACATCAGCACACACACATTTCACTTGCTATACCCTTTAGGTTTTGTGTACACACTGACTGCACATCTCTATATGTGCTCCAGGGGGTCTCCACCCTTCTACATGGCACTCATTTGTTGCAAGAATTATACAGGCTGGGATTGAAGCAGATATAAATCAGATGAAGAGGTCATGGAGAAGGGATGGAGATGAAGATGATTGTTCTTGTTGGTGGTGTCCTGGGTAGCTCTGAGCCCTTGAAGCTGGGACAGTCTGATGTGGAGCTCTGTAGCCCAGGAGAAGATATACAGGGTAGGGCAGGATCAGGCTGCTACCCAACATTCTAGAGCTTATGTGGGACAGGAGGAAAGCACTTTGGCCTGGTCCAGAGATCCAGTTCTTCTAGGTAGCTTCACCAGAATTCCCACCCTTCCAGTGTTTCTCTCTTTGGCATGTTCATCTTCAAAGGCCCATATTTCAGAATCTTCTGCTACAATAGCAAATGGTATGTATGTGTGAAAACTTCTTGTGCATAAGGCTGGAGAACATCTGGCTGGGCCTCCTAAGCTTGGACTTGGTCTCCTCATGAGATAGACAGTTTCAGAGGGGTTGTCATCTTTGGGTCTGGCATGTTCTGGCCTGGAGCTCTAGTCTAGCCCTCCGGCCCTGCATGCACTGCAGCACAGTGTGTCCAGGACAGATGTTGGTGACTCAGGACACTGCTCTGTATCTTCACAAGGAATGAGGTAATTGAAAGCATGGATTGGGTCATGGAATCCAAGCATATATGAAGGGAAACCAAATTACTAAGAGCACATAACCTTGCCTCATTTGGTCTTTCTGACCACTGCCTCTGGTAGGAGATCATGTCTCCCTTTTATTCATGAAGCAAACAAAACAAAACCCTGCTGAGGCTAAGAGAGTTAAAGACTTGTAGCTAAACAGAAGTGAATTCCAAGATGGCACAGTTTCCAAAAGAGATGAAATGGGTGGACTTTCATGCTGATTTGGGTTTATTTGGAGAAAGCCATTGAGGCTCTGGGGAAGAGTATGCAGGAGGAAGCAGGTGGCAGGGGTGGGGAGGAAGGCTCTGTGACTGCCTTTTAGAAGCGAGACTCCGCACAACTGCTGGGAAGGCTCTTAATTAAATGTGTAACAAAATAAAAACAGCCAGAGAGGAAACTTAAGTAGTGCAGCGTGACAGTGCACAGCTTATCGGTGTTCCTGGAACCTCTCATCAGTCGCTCTCGGCAGAGCCATCACCTTTTTGTTCGCCTGGTAAAGGCTGCTGATGAGCCTGACAAGGGTGGTGTTAAATTGACACTCAGAAGTTGTTAGTCTGTGGCTTACTTCTTATTTTGACATCCATTTCCAGATTTAACTAAGTCTACGGAATTCAGCAAATATTTTCATTTCACACTGTAGTATTCTGGAAGCATGGTTTCTTCTCAGCACTGCCCTTATCCCCATCCCCCCAAAGCAGCTTCACATCACTTTTGTTGGAAAGAGGCTGATTAGTGCAGCACTGAGAAATGGGAACTGAAGTGGCAGCAGAAAATCCCACTGGAGAAAAGAAATCTGCTCCCATCCTGACAAAATCATTTTGTGTCCATCTTTTGTCAAAGCCTGATGAGTTGATACTCCAGGTTTATAGGGCTTTGATGCTATAGCCACAGATCCTGCTAGGCAGGTTTAAATTTAGCAGGTACAGATTTAATTTTCCTTCAGTTTTTTAAAGAAATGATACTTGATGTGGATTTGGCGCTTGATCACCTTCTGTACCTGGCCTACCTTTTCTTTGCCTTACCTGGTTTCTTAAAGCTCCCATGAAGTTTAGTGTTATTTTGTTGAGGAACTTGGGCTTTAACTTGTAGCTTAAAAATCAGGTTCACCAGCTGAAAAGCACCGCATGACTGAGAAGCTAGACCAGAGGCTTTCTGGGTGGGTTGTTGGTCTGAGGAAGAGGGCAAGACCAGAGGAGTTGAGGCTGGATGGAGGGAGGCCCTCGTCCTGGATGCAGCCTGAGAAAGGGTCCCTCTGGAGAGGTTCAGGGCAATCTGATGCTGTACTCCAATGGAAGAGGGGTGGGGCCTGCTCAGAGTTCTGAGGCCCCTTCCTTAGGCTCAGCTAAGCTTTAGAACAATTCTCCTCTCATATGTAGGTGCTGGGCTGGCCTAGGCTTCATTTCTTTGCCTGCCTTCCTGGTCTGGTGTGCACACTACACCCTTCTGCCTGTGCTCTGCTGAAGTGGACCTGGAGCACTTCAGATTTTAGAAAGTGTGGAGATGGAAAGATACTTGCCCAGAGTGCACTACTTGCTGCTGGTGTCGGGGGCACGTGCTTGGCAGGGATGACTGAGGATTCCCAGGCTGTGGTCAAGTGGCCCAGACCATTGAAGAGTCAGACACAGGGATAGAATCACACACCTGGAGACCTCTGTAGGGGTAGTGACTGTCCTGGGAATGGCAGAAGGTGGCTGACACAGTGGCCCAGGGGCATGCTGGCTATGCGGTCAGTCTGGGTCCTCTTGATATCATTCAACAAAGTTAACCATTTAATCTTCTTGAATGATTTTTTAATCTTTTCTTTGTGTCTTCTGATTCTCTGGCTTCTCTTTCTCAGTGGGAGAAGGAGAAGAGCTACCTCTTTCCTTACTTTTTTTCTTAAGTGTTGGTGTTCATTAAATATTGGTGATGCTTTTATCTCTATCTTAGCTGTCTTTTTCTTTTATTCTACATGCCTGCACCTTACCAAAATGGTCTTATCTTTTGCTATAACTTCAGCTATCTTCTGTATGCTCAAGTTGTCTAATTTGTTTCCTCAAGTGAGATATGAGAACTGACATGGCAGCTGAGATCCTGTTGGAGAAAAGAAATTTGCTCCATTTGCCACTTCAGCTCCAAGCCTGCATATCCAGCTGCCTCTTCTGCATCTTTACCTCAGTGGCCACAGGCTCCTTAAAGCTCTCCTGCTACCTTTCTCCCCAGAGAGTGTCCTCCAGCACTCCCTCAAATAATGACTGGTACCATCTACTCAGCTGTCCTGTCAGATACCTGAGAATCATCCTTTCTCTAGTCATAACCAGTTATTTGCCAAATCCTATTGATTGCGCCTCCTAGAGGTTTCTTGAATTCATTCCTTTCTTTCCATCCCCACTGCCACCACCCTAGTTAACATGATCATATTCTTGGATTCCTACCAAGCCTTCTAACAGTCTCTTTGACTCTAGTCTTGCTTCCTCCATTCCCTTCCCCCAATTCCTGCAGATTGTGTCACACCTCTGCTTAACCTCTATCCAGGCTCAGGCTCACTTTTGCCCTCAAGTTCACACTGTTTGTTGAGATCTTCAAGGCTCCTGCTTACTTCTCTAGTCTCATCCCTCAGTAGTTTCTATGCATCCCCCCATCCCATTAAGAGACTCTTGCTCACCACTTCCTAATAGCTTTCTCTAGGTGCCTTCCTTTGTGTTCTTAGAGCCCATGTATTTATTCATGCATAAAATTTATTGTAGCTGCCTCCACTTGTCTGCCTCTCTCGCTAGACTGTGAGCACTGTTGTAATGGTAGGACAAGGCTTGACTAGTTGTTCAATAAATATTTGTTGAATGATTTATTTTTTATTTTTTTGGCGGTGCTGGGGTTTGTACACAGAGCCTTGCACATGCTAAACAGCTTCTTCTACTGAGCCACACTCTCAGCCCCGGTATTTGTTGAATGAAGGACAATTAAATAATAAAATGGTTCTGTGGAATTGTGTTCAGAAATAATGACTGAGAATTGATAGTGGATAGATTCAGGGAGCATTTATTGCTAGTGTATAGGGCAAATGGAACAGAAAGGGACAACTCGAGCCTTGCTGGCCTAGCCTATATGTGAGTTAGAGAGCTAAGCTGTTAATCCAGGAAGCCCGTGGATTTTTCACTGCCAGCACTGTGTCGAACCCTTCATGGTAGATGCTGGGTGAGGTAACCAAAAGGTTTAGGCAAGGGAAGAGGAGCCTGATCCTGGGCACAGTGTGAAGTGCTTTCTCTGAGAGATTTGTGCCTTTGGGGTTGGAATTCCTCAAAAGATTTAACCTCAGAATATAAAGATAGTGTTTACTGAGCACTTATTACACACCTGAAGCCCTGTTGTGCTATTTATACATATTATGTCATTTAGTTCTTATCACAGTTCTATGAAATAAGTTTTTATAACACTTTTTTAACAAAGGAAAAAACTAAGGCCCAGAAAGGTAAATAATTTGCCATGGGCACATAGCCTATTTGTGGCACAGCAGGGATTTGAGCCTAGGCATTCTGACTCTAGAACTGTGTTGACCCACGTGTGCTGTCTGGGATCTGCTTCTGTCCTTCTTGGCCCATGGCTGTATGATCTGGCAGGAATGCCCTTTCTCCTGTTCTTTGTTTGCACTGAGTAGTAGAACCTTGGGTGCTCTCTGACACCTGAGACTGGATTTGTGGTCTGGTGTTAGAGGAGGTTTTGATATGAGGGCATGATTGGCCAGGAGATGTGGTGGGGGTTATTTGGGACTGCCTTGGCTGCAAATTAATAAATCTTCAGATCTATTTTAAGGAAACTACAGCTAACATCACTTTGGATACCTCTATCTTATATTTATGCTTGGAATCACCCAGGGCATCTCATGGTGCCACTAATCTTATGAGATCCTTGCCCTTTGCTCATGAGAGTGCCATTTGGTCCCAGCACTGAGCTGCATCACCTTTGATTAGCAGCCTGCTGGGGGAAGGGGCTGGTGTAAGAACTCCCTGCCAGTCCTGACTTGTCTCATTTCCCGTTACTTTTATCTGTCACTGCAAGCGCTTGGGCTCCCCTCCTGAACTAATTAAGTTTGCATGTGTTTAGACACATTGCCAAATAGGGCTTAGCAAAGCGGAACTGAGCTACATCTCTTTCTGAGTAGGGAAGGAAGGGTATATGAACGCTCTTCCACAAGGGCCATGGAGAAGTGTGGGTGACATGCAGTGAGTGCACGTGTAGATGATAGACACCTATCCTGACCCTCCTAGGGGTACAACAGTCATGCAAAGCAACCTTCAGATTGACTGACAGGGACACACCCCCCAGCCCCCAGTGCTGTTAGTGAATTAGCAGTCTAAGGGGCTGAAAATGGAAAGCAGGCAGGTTCTGAAGTGTGTTTTTTTCCTCCCCTCTACAAACAAAATTGAAAGTCAAGTTTAGAGGGATCTGTATAAGGAGTGTGTAGGTCTGTGTCCTGTTTGTTGCCACCTCAGTCTACCTAGCTTCTAGACTTACAGCCACCTACATGGTGAGCAGAGTGTGCAAGCTGGTCTTTTTTCTATGTCTGTGGGAAGCACACTGGAAACTGGATCAAATGAAGGCCTGATTTCCCCTGTTCAGTCTCCTGTGATCCCTGTGAGAAGGGGCCAGGGAGAGATGGAGGGAAGGAGAGTAGTGTTACCCAAATTCTCCCAACCTTGGAGGTGGGATTCAGCCTGATGGATCATCATAGTGAGATGACTACTGACAGCATGTGTTATGGAAGGCTGATGGCCTGTCTTTACCCTAGTGCTGGCTGGTCTGAGGTCTGTGGCAGAACTTAGGTCCTATCCAGACAGCAGTTATTAGGGCAAGCCATGTTGTGAATCACCTTTTCTGAGGTAAGGGGTGAGGGTATTGCTTGCTACAGAAGGCATAAGAGCCAGCTGGAGATCATGGTCAAGGCCTGAGTCCTTTAGAAATGAGGCCACTCTGTCAGCTTCTTGGCCACGAAAAGACTCTTGATGGGCAAGATCTCTCAGAGTCAGCCCCGGCTTCCAATGCAAATGAAGGGCTTGGGGGAAGGGGGGCGGACATTCTGGAAGTTGTGTAGGAATTCTGGGCGTTAGCATTGAAGTCTAAGCTCAGAGATAACGGGAACCAGACCTTCTGCCCTCCCTTCAGTTTCCCTAGAGCCCTCTAGTCAGCAGAGGTGCATTGGGTTAGGCCCAAGAAGGCGGCTTGAGTTGATGGGGTCATGTTTCAGCTGCAGCTAATCCAAGTCCCTCGATATAAATCTCTCCCCGCTGCCTCTTCCTCCCTCCCATTCCCAGCCCACAGACAGGGAAATGAATCCTGGCCCTTACCCTGAATACATCATGGCAGGCTTGCCTCTAATGAGAGAGGGCCATTCATTGTGGGGTGAAGCTCCCTGCAGAGCCTGGGATGCCATTAATTAAAGAAGAGCCACCTGAAGCCAGTCGTGCGGTGCAACCTGCCACGCTCAGATGGAGTGGTGGTGGGGTAGCCTCGTTAGCCTGACAGCTCCTTGGGCTGAGAGTTCCTGGGATTGGGAGAGGGGTGCCCCCACCTCTGTGTAAGAGCTCAGCTGCCCCTGGGGCCAGCCTTCTGACAAACATCCAAAGCCCCACCTGCATGTCCTGGGGCCTAGAACTGGCAGTAAAGGGGCTCCTGAGTGTGGGGCTTGGTGGGGGTCATTCATTTCCCATAAGTGGGCCCTAGGGCAGGAGAGGAGCTTTCTGTGGAACCAAAGTGGGCTTGTAGTTCTCAGCTGATGCTCCTTTAGCACTCTTCTTGGTCCTGGTACTGTAAGTCAACAGGCATCTCACCTATGACCTTCCCTTGGAGCATTTGTTTGGAGTACTTGGTCTGTCCTTGAAGGACTTTGTGCCTGGAGGAGGGCTGGAGAAGCTATTGTCTGATCAACAAGCACCCTTCCCCCAGCGAAGAGCCTCTGGTATTCCACTTTCTGGGTACTTCCTAGGCTGAAGGGTAGGACTCCAGTGGCAGCCTCATCTTACCCTGTACCTCATTGGAACATGTAGGGGGTTTAAATCATTGAAGTGATTATAGGAAGACCTGAATGGAAGTTGCCCAGTTAAAATTGATTAAAGATAAAGGTATTTGCTCAATGACTGGTCAGGCTGAGGTGTTTAGGGCATGACAGCCTCATCCTTTGACTTGCTACAGAACCAGTGACTGAATGGTTCTTTACTGTTTAATTCATCCAGAAGCAAGTGCTGTTGCCTAGGTTCCGGCCCTAGGATTTGATCTATGAAACTCCCATTGATCTATGAGGGTCTTATCACCTCTTCCTTGCTGGCAGGTAGGGCTGGATGCACTGAGAACTTTGCCTTAGCCCAGAGTTGGACAAGCTCAGCCAGTCTCTGCCTGGCTTATCAGGAAGACAAATTGGATCCTGTGTCTGTGGCTCTTTAGGGTAGTCTCTAGAGGTCTGGCTATATGCTTTGTGGTGGAATCTGATAGGCTGCTTCAGAGGGCCTTTGAACCAGCTGGGAGCATGGCTGGACTATATGATCCATCTCTGTCTCCACAGAGTTTACCTGGTGTGCAGTAGCATGCACGCCAAGCCACTACCACTTAGGCCCAAGACTTGGACTGGACTCCTTGTTCTTTTGTTTGGTTGAGGTTTTTTGTTTGTTTTTGTAGTGTATTTTATTTTTTTTATTTTTTTGTTTGTTTTTGAGACAGGGTCTCACTATGTTGCTCAGGCTGGTCTCGAACTTGTAGGCCCAAGTGATTCCCCTAGCTCACCCTCTGGAGTACCTGACCAGCACTATAGGATGTGCCACCATGCTCAGCTGTCTCCTCAGTATTTTGAACACTTTTTCTCTTTCCACATCACGGCTGTTTGCTTGGGCCCATCTGTTCTCTGTCAAATGAGGGAAAGCTGGACGGTCTTGTCTCCTAAGTTCTAAGGAAAGAAACCTGGTGCTCCTAAGAAACATTTTCCTATGTGAGATATGTTTTTAGATCAGTTTTTTAAAACTCTCTATAACTCTTAGCATCAACTTCTGTTTTTGTTTTGTTTTGGTCTTCTAAAAAAGGTACAAAATGGGTATAGTATGGTACATTTTATACATTTATATAAAGTATATGGTGTAATAAATCTGTATACAGATATACACCTGGATCACTACCATCCAGATCAAGATCAAGGACCACCAAGAGGAATGAAGGGAAGGGAGGAGGGATGGGAATAAGAAAGACAGCAGAATGAATCAGATGTAACTTTTCTATGTTTATATATGAACACACAACCAGTGTAACTCCACATCGTGTACAACAGCAAGAATGGAAAGGGGCGGGCTGGGGTTATGGCTCAGTGATAGCGTGCTCGCCTAGCACGTGGGAGGCACTGGGTTCGATCCTCAGCACCACATGAAAATAAAATAAAGCTATTGTGTCCACCTACAACTAAAAAATAAATATTTTTAAAAAAAAGAATGGAAAGGGGGCTGAGGTTGTGGCTCAGTGGCAGAGTGCTTGCCTCGCACGTGTGAGGCGCTGGGTTCAGTCCTCAGCACCACATATACATAAACAAAATAAAGACACTGTGTCCATGTATAACTAAAAAAATCTTTAAAAAAAAAAAGAACGGAAAGGTATAGTCCATGTATGTATAATATATCAAAATACATTCTACTGTCATGTATATCTAAAAAGAACAGATTTAAAAATTTTTAAAAAGAACCGTTATCATCATCTCAGAAAGTTTTCTTATGCCCCTTCCCAGTCGTAATGCCATCCCTTGCCAGGTAACCATTAGGTCTGATTTCTGTTATTTCTGTTATTTCTGGTTAGTTTTGCCTATTCTTAACTTTAATAGAAATGGAATCATACAAGATGTTCTCTTTTGTGTTTGACTTCTTTTGCACAAAATAGAGTATGAAAAGTCAATTCCTGTGGTTGTATGTATTTGTAGGTTAGCTTTTTTTTTTTTTTAATATTTTTTTAGTTGTTGGTGGATCTTTATTTTATTCATTTATTATTTATATGTGGTGCTGAGGATTGAACCCACTGCCTCACGCATGCTAGGCAAGCGCTCTACCACTGAGTTATAGCCCCAGCCCCAGGTTAGTGTTTTTATTACTATGTAGTTTATAATAGCATACTTAAATAATATAATACTCCATTGTATTATTTTAGTGTACTTTATTTACCTTTTGAAACACCTGCCTTCTTTAGTTGTTAATGCATGTTTGTCAAATGAACATGTGAATGTTCAGTTTGACATGGGAATCTCCCTAAGCCTATCAGTTTGTCCCAGCACCACTTACTTTTTAATAAATCCCAATTCCAATCCTCAGTCTTATGGCCTTCTCTATCTATTCTGGACCCTGTCCTGGCCTCCCTCTTCTCTGAGGTCCTGTGATAGAGAAAGGCTGGTCCTAGACCTGTGGGAGTGAGTCACCTTTGAGCCATATTGGCTCATTTATTTTTCTCAGCATGTGTGTGTTGACTACATACTACTGCACTGTTTTAGGTTTTTTTTTGTTTTGAGGTTTTTATTTTTTGGTACCAGGGATTGAACTCAGGGGTGCTCAACCATTGAGCCACATCCCCAGCCCTATTTTGTGTTTTATGTAGAGACAGGGTCTCACTGAGTTGCTTAGCACCTCGCCTCACCGTTGCTGAGGCTGGCTCTGAACTCACGATTCTCCTGTCTCAGCCTCCCAAAGTGCTAGGGTTACAGGCGTGTGCCACTGCGCCCGGCTCTGTTTTAGATATTGAGGACACAGCAATGAACAGAGAGGGAAAACCTCTCTAACACCCTGACTTCATGGAGTTTGCATTCCACTACGTGCAACTGGCACTGTTCTCTGCTTTGGGGACCCTGGTACCAGAAGAATTATGGTCTTGTCCAGGCTCTTCTGGGTGGGGAGGGAAAGGGAGGGGCTGGGTGGCAGTGATCCTGTCAGGGTGGCAAGGGACTTCTATAGGTTTGTGGGCTTTCATCTTTTCTTTCTTGTGGTGGTGTAGTTGTTGCTGCTGTGGCAGCTACTACTTGTGCTTGGCAGTGAAAGGGTTTCTTAGTATTGGTGCTTCCCTTCCACTATTCTGGAGTTTTGATTCCCTCTCTGAGAGGAGGGAATTAATCTTCAACTTTCCATGCCTGTAAGGTGAGTGACCTCTGTTTTGTCAGTGCTCGCCAATCTGTCCTCTAATTCCCAGCCAGGGTAATGAAGACATTACTTTGTACTAAAGCAAACCACCAGTTCTCCTGGGCGGACCCAGGCTCTGGGAAAGATAGGTCAGCTCTGTGGGTTGTTCTTTATAGATGCTCAGGCACATGGAGGCTAGAAGGGTGTTGGCACCTGAGCCACCTGAGCCACTTGCTCTTGAACAGTGGTTGGTGTATTCAAGAAGGGAAGATGCTCACCCATCATAATCTCCCTAACACCTCCATGCCAAAAGGGCAGCTGCTTCAATTTGGTCTGAATTAGGTTCCTTTTGTCAGGTTCCTAAGAGCACATAAGAGGCCACAAACATCCCAGTGAGGAAGAAGAGTCAGAGAGCAGAGTCTTCGAAGTTAAAGGTTGGTGAACGCAAGGCTTCAACTGGCATGGTAACCCTTGCATGAGTGATATTTGGACTCAGGGGCTTAGCTTTCTTAGGGCTTTGGGAAGGATGACTGTGAGTGGATAGGATAAATTCTCAGTGTCCCTGGCTAAAGTGTGACACAACTCAGACTTGATAGTTCTGTAAAAGTGTTTCTTCCAAAGCCTGCGAGAATGTTGGTTTGGGGAAGAAAGCCAGCCAGCCCAGAGAACCCCGGGAGCCTGACAGGCCTTTTTCTCTGCAATTCTTTCTTGCAGGCAGCCCGAGGCAGCCTGTCTCTTTGTTAACAGAGTGACAGCAATGTGACACCATGGAAATAATTACTAACAAATCACGGTGCTGACTGCAAACAGCTCTCTGTCTTCAGAGGCATGTCAGGGTGCATTAGAGCAGGACTGGAAGAGCAGCAACATGCGGGGGCTGAGGCAAAGCCTGCATTCACACATGCTCCTCTCTTCCCCTGCCTGACCCCTTTCTGTGATGTCTGACTTTGTTGCTTTTAGCCTTCTCCCATTAGGTCAGCTAAGGGGCAGCTGGAGACATCAAGTGGTATGTGGCAGGTGTAACTTCCTCTGGGCAGGTAGCCGGGGCTCTCATCTTTGCTAAGGAGGACCTGGGTAGTGATGAGATCCAGGAGTTTTTCCACTGGGGTCCCCAAAGGTTGGAAGGATACTCTCTTTCCCTGATTTACTCTCTGACAGTTGAGACCAGCTTCACCTGCCAGTAGTTTGGGGTTTGAGGATGTCAGTTGCTGCTTTTAGCTGGACCCAGAGTGTGAGGGAGGCCTTGTGTCTGTGGTGGCTCAGCTCCCTCCTGCTAGCAGCCCTGGTTTCTTCTTCAGTTGCCATAGTCAATTTTTGGTAAGTCGACTTTGTCCATTCCCTCTTGGTTAGCAGAGTGATTGCTCTGACTGTCAGGGCTGTAAATAATGTTTCTTGTGTGTGTGGCTGGAGGCAGCCGAGTGGGGTAGGGAAAGGAGGAGCTGTGCTGAGATGGCTCCCTTGCCCACCCCCTCCCCTCTCATACAATATTTATCCAGGGATGGGAGTCAGATGCAGCGACCTCAGGGGTCACCCAGTTAAATAGCTTCTGAACCTCCCTGCATTCTAATTGCTGCAGTTGTCCTTTGCTCTGGAGACTTCTCCTCCCCATTGTCTGCTGAGGCACACACTAATGGCTGTCCTCCCTGGCCCTGCTGGGAGGCATGGGGAGGGGGGGAGTGGGGAGGAGAGGGCTCATTGCTACCTTTCTTTCCCCAGGGATAAAGGAATCTAGGGCCTATTAACAAGTGGCTTTCGCTAGAAGGAGAGCGGTCTCCTGCCCCACCCCCAAACCTGACTGGAGAAGGAGGCCCAGGTAGTGGGTCTGGTTGTTGGGGCCAAGGGGCTTCACCCATTCCAGTCCTATAACTGGAATTGTGGAAATTGTGACTCCTCTATAGGCTGGTAGAGCCAGAGGATAGACCATTGAGTATTCAGCTGATCAACATCATCCTGTGTTCCCATGGTCCCACATTTAGGGTCTGGAAGTGATATTTCCTATTGGAAAATGCTACATTTTGCCAAAGATTGGTCAAATGCAAGTCTGTTTGGTTCCTTGGAGATTGATTTAGATGATCAATCATGGTAGCAGGTATGCCCCCATGTGTTGATTTAAGAGTGGCATGTTGCCACACATCTTCACTAGGACCTTCTTGTAAATGTCAGTTACTTTCCACAGCAGCTCTCTTCTCCTAAGGAATACTGTTGGAAACTGCCATTGAAGATGCAGACTATATGTATTCTAGAGGGACTGGCATTCAACAGTGGCCTAAAGTTAGCCTCTTTGAGAGCTGCTTTGAGTCCAGCTGAGGACTGTAGGGACCAAGTGATCAGGACAGAAAGACCAGCACATGCATAACTAATTATAGGGTAAGGTAGACTGGGAAAACACTATAAAGAAGACAGACAAATGCTCTGAGAACCCAGAGGAGTGCCAGACAGAACTACCTGTAGATAAAATGGGTAGTATCTTTTAGCAGTGAACTTTTTTTTTTTTAACAAAATATTGAAGAATGCCCAATATGAGCCATTCTGGTTGGAGCCAAAGTAAAGCCCTGCCTCTTTTTCCTCCCCAGTCCATGAAGCATCCTGATGTTCCTCCTGAGAACCCTAGAGCTCCATAGAACATAGTTTTAAAACCACTGGCCCCATCCAATAATGGTAGTGCCAGGAGGGTGACTCTGTATAGGCTCAGTGCTTACATATCTTGAAGGAGTCAGGGAACTGGAATCAGGGCAGAAGAGACCAGCCAGATGGTTATGGGCAACAGCTGTGTCCCTGAGCGTCTATATTGGAGCAGAGGTCAGACTGCATCCCAGAGTGTGAGCACTAGGAGGGTGCCTCTCTGTGGCGCCTCCAGAGGGCATTGTAGGCCACACAAAGGCAGCCCAAGCATAGGGCCAAGATGGCCACAGGCCAGATGAGACTATAGTAGGAAAAGCACGATATCTCAGACAATTCAAACTACTAAGGAGTTCTTGGTTTCCCTGGCCAAAGTGTCCTTCAAGATTCCCATCACCTGCTCACCTTCCTTTCTCTACCCCCGTTCCCTGTTGGGGCTTCTGCCATTCTATCTGGGAAAGAACTCTGGCCTGGTGGCAGCTCTAGCACTTTTCACATAACAAGTGGACACTGTGCCCTTCCCTGGAAGAGCTGCCATGGGAAGGACATGGAGAGATGCTATTTCCCTGGACAGGGGCTACAGGATACAAATTACAGGGTTTCCTGGGTATTTGTGGCACTGAGGAGATAATGTTATATTTTTCCACAGGGTGTTTGTGGCACTTCTGTGCTTCATATGGACTCTGTGGAGGAGAATGGGAGTAGGGATAGTTGGCAGGTAGACTAAAACTCATGAAGCAACATGGTACTACACACACACACACAGTATCTTTTGGAGACTTTGAGCAACTGTTTGGCACTAGGAATTTGAAGGTGGTTTCCATGGGAGGACCAGCAGTCTGGCCTAAGGGGCATCTCTACACCCGCCTGTTTTGGTTTCTTTTGGGAACTCTCCAGAGCAGCATGTCTGGGAACATTTCCAGCTGTGCTGCCAGACCCAGACGCAGGTGACGGCCTTTTGTCTGTACCTTAGGGAAACCAAGAGGAAATTAAATGTCATTTGCCCCTTGCACAGCAGGTCGCTGCCAGATCAGACACTGCTGATCAGAGTTGTACAGAAGATACCCCAGGGAAAGTTTATGCTACATCCGTGTCCTCTGAGCTGTGGAGACTCCCAGGTGATGGCCTGGCTCACTCCCAGGGCTTTGCCTGACTGAGTTCACCCTGGCCTGGAGCCCAATCCAGTGCTACATGGCAGCTGTGGCCCATGCCAGGCGAGAGAGGCCTATGTATCAGTGGAAGGGAGTGAAGAGGCAGGGCAGGGCAAGGCACAAGAGGACACACAGGAGACAGTGAGATAAACAGCCCTTCATCAGAGAAGCTGCATGGTATCACGGAAAGAACAAGACTTTGAAGTAGAAGAAATCTGAGTTCAAGTCCTGGCTCCAGTGCTGACTAATTATAGGATATTGGAAAAGTCGCATTATCACTTTTTTTTTTTTTTTTTTTTTGGTACTGGGGATTGAACTCAGGGGTACTTGACCACCGAGCCACATCCCCAGCCCTATTTTGTGTTTTATGTAGAGACAGGGTCTCACTGAGTTGCTTAGTACCTCACTGTTGCTGAGGCTGGCATTGAACTCACGATTATTCCTGTCTCAGCCTCCCAAAGTGCTAGTATTACTGGTGTGTGCCACCGTGCCAGGCTCACATTACCACTCTTAACCTCCATCAGTAATATTATAAGCATCTCCATCTACTGACATCTGTGGGGAATTAACTTCCTATTGGGATTAGTGTTGGAGTCTTCCTCGCCCCACCTCCCCTAGGTCCAGAGGATGGCCTGCAACCCTTTGCCATGGGGTCTCCTATGGAGCTAGCTGAAGTTGCTGTCAAGTGGGGTGGGTGATAAGTCTGGCTAGAAAGCCGCAGCTGGTCACCTCTCACTTCCTAGGACCCTTCCTTCTTATTCTTATCCTCTTAACCATCCCAAGGCCTTTATGAGATAAGTGCAGGTGGTGGTGGTTAGGCAGAGTGGAAAATTTGCCAGACATCACCCATTCTACCTTGGGACTCAGCCAGCTCCCTCCAGGCTCCCTTTCCTATGTGGGAGGACGAGAGGACTTGCCCCAACCTCCCCTTCCCTTGAAGTCCTGGGTGAGCCATAGTTCTCAGTTCCACAATGACATATATTAAAGGGGCTTTGGGAAAAGGTGTTTTAATACTTTGAGAGTTCTCCATAGAAACACCCCCACCCCCACGTCACTCCCCATCTGAAGCATAGCTGCTGGTGGTGAAATTCATTAGTGTTCCCTGACAGGCAGTGGCGACAGAGGCACTTGCTGTCTGCTTCCCGCTCCCTCGCTCTCGTGCTCCTGCTTCACGCACACTGATATTTAAAGCTGATGGGCTGCTTATAGACTTCTTGTACCATGACAAGTTTGGGGAAGGGAGTGGGGGAGGCAGAGACAGACAAGGAGCCAGCTGTCATGCTGGTATTTCAAACAGTACTCTCTCCTGACCCTTGGCAGGCTCCAGCAAGTGTATCATCTTTCTGAAGCCTGTGGTTGGAATTGTAACCTGCAGCTGTCCCAGAGGATGGGGGCAAGTGTAGGGGCAAAGTGGGCTGAGAAGTCAGCAGTGCATTGTCCCAGGGCCACCGGCAGGCAGAGAAGAGTGGAAGGACAGAGAGTGTGCATAGATGCATGTGTACTTGCTTGAGCAGAAGGGATCGAAGCTGAGTCTTTGTAAGTGCTCTGGGACATTGCCCTCCCATCACCAGAAATGAGATGGCCCTTTCTCAGTAGTCTCTCCTACAGGGATCATTATGTTGATGCTGTGGTTATCTTCTGAATGGGCCTTGAAGCCTCTGAACACAGGAATCAGGTTTGATTAGCCTCTACCTTGAGGTTCTGGGTCTTGAAGGTAATCATAAAAATGTGTGTTGTCAATTGAGGTAGAATGTTCTTCCATTTTGTGTCCAGAATGGGGTCTTGGCTTTTTTCCTCGGTATTCGTGTGCTGATTCTTTGAATGTGGATAATGAGTTTCAAGGTACCCCCATGTGCATAACTCTTTCCTTCAGCCCAACCTTCTAGGGATTCATTTTTGTAGTTGTTGAGTGATTCTGGAACTTTCCCTTTGCCTTTTATCCCCAGTAAGCCTTCTCTAATACCCTTGTCCTGACTAAGGCACTGTCTTCTCAAAGCAGGTGTCATGGAAGCATTTCCAAAGGCTGTTGCAGTTTTGGTCTCAGATGATCTCCTTCTAACCAGAACCCGTCCCATTAACCCCCGACTTATAAAGCATGTTCCCCTTGGCTGGCTTCTTTAACTCTCACAGAGCAAGGAATAGATGTTGCTTGTTTAAGGGCACATGATCATTTGACCAAATTATCTCTTGGTGCATGGAGCCATGGTCCTGAATGGGGTTGAACTACACTCCCCACTGGTCCCTATGAGGGAGGTCACTGGGGAACAGGCCTGGTTCCTCGCCTCTGCTCCTTTAGCCTTGTCAGTGCCATCAGTGCTGCTATTCAGGCATAGCAGAGTGGGTGTATATTAGGAGGAGTTAGTCATAAAATATCCTGGACACCTGTTGGAGGGTGGAATGAGAATGACTTTTGGGACTATAGATTCTAAGTGCATTTTTTCTTGCAGTAATGTGGACTGAACCCAGGGCCTTGGGCATGCTAGGCAAGTGCTCTACCCCTGAGCTATACCCTAAGCCCTTCTTATTGTTTTTTTTTGAGACTCAGTCTTGCTAAGTTGCCAAGGCTGGCCTCAAACTTGGGATCCTCTTGCCTCAGCCTCCTGAGTTGCTGGGATTATAGGCATGACCCACTGTGCCCAGCAACTCAAGTGTATCCTTGACTGCCTTTGATGCAATCAGCACCTATAATCTATCTGCAACTCCCACCCTTCCCTCCACCCAATACTACCTTGTGCTCTGAACTATAGCAAGGGGTTTCTGACGTGGGGTTGGTGTCTTTGAGAAGCACCTTTTTCTCTCTCCCTGTTCTCACTGATTTCTACATTGGCTAAAAGGACTAAGTGTCCCAGGCAGGCCCATGCTATGTCTTCTGACATGGTACATCTCACAGGTGAAGTGGATACTAACCAGCTTTGATAAGTAGGAGGCTTGAGCATAAATTTTTTATACATTAGCAGCAGCCAAGTGAGTGAATTCAATTATGAGTCTTCTTTCTCTCTGCCCTCCTCTCTACAATGTGATGGTTCAGAGCCAAGACTAAGGAACCTGTTGAAATGAGAAACCCCTATTTCCTAGCTTGACCCCCTCACTAATTCGGGTTAAATTGCTACACTATTGCAGTGGTGACACATTGTGTCTGCCTCTGTTTGTATAAGAGGATGCAGTGGGGGAGGAAGGACCAATTTGTGCAGAGATAAAAGGTGTCACGGGCAAATAACTAACGTCCCAGCCTCGTGCCTGCTCTCATTGTTGCTCAATTTGCTCTGTGTGTAAGCCTAGCCTTCCCCTTTTTCTTCCTTCCCTCCCCTTGGTCATATTTTACTTCAATGCCACAGTGTAATGATGCCCTGCGTAGTGGGGGAGGAGATAGGTACCTCTGGCTGACAGCCCTTCCTGATAACCAAATTCCAACCCATCCATCACCAGCTACTCTCCTCAACTTGAGGAAAAGTGATCGTGAAAGGCGGGCCGTTCATCACCCGGGTCTGTTTATCTCCTTTGGGTGGGGAACGGAAACAGGAGAGACAAAGAGCTGTGTTTCAAGCTAAGTGCTGCCCAGTCTGGGGTAGCTTGTACGTGCCAGACACAGACTCATGCCGCTCAGACTATGGAGCTCTGACTTGATGGATTCACATACTAGGGTCCAGGGGGATTGAGACCTTTTTTGAGGCTTAGCCATAGCACTTGGAGAGGAGCATAGAAAATTGTGGCACTTCTGAGATGCAAGACAGCAGGCAACATTCTTTGGAAGTGTTTATGTTGGAATGAGCAAATATGGAAACAGACCCCAAGCACCTCATAGGTGCCCTACTTGCAAAATCTTTTCCTGGCTTCTCTCAGTCTTCTCCTTCTTAAGGAATGGCCTTTTCTGCCTCCATGGTCCATTCATGACTTTGAGGACGATAGAGCCTCTTCTTCGCTGTGCTCTTCAATACCCCTTATCTGTATACAATTGGCACACAATAATTTGCTCCTGCAGGTGAGCAGTGAGTGCACATCCTAAAGCTGTTGAGCACCAGTATTGACGGGCCACATCATTCCAGGATCCAGGTTCCACAGCCTTTCCTGAGAGGCCAAAGGGGTTGAGGGTGGCTCCAGAGTCTGCTTGGCCCCTCCTCTTTAAGAGCTCAAGTCTGTTAAAAGTGAGACTAATATGCATACCCTGAGTCAGGTTGTCTCTAAGACTTGAAGACATAAAAGCACATTAGGAGTAATGTCCACGACCTTTTCCAGCATGAGTTCTTGCTGTCTTGCTGGACTTAGCTGTTGGGATCTATCTGCCACTCTCTCTGTCAGACCTGCATAGATGCTGCTGGTCTCCTCTACTCAAGCTGAGCAGCTCTCCCTCTATCTCTGATCACCTAATCTTCAAAGCTGAGCTCCTGCTCTCACAATGGCTCCACCTTGGCCATACCCGTTAAGGGTGTGTGTGTGTGCTTTAATGAGGTACTCCCCTGTCTTGGCTGGCGCCAAGCTAGCCACACCTGTTTGCCATCAGGGCTGTCTGGGCCCAGCCAGAGCAGCTTGGTTGCAGGTGGTAGGGCTGAGTGAAGGGGTGGGGTGGGGAAGGCTGGGTTCCTTTTGCTTTGTGCCATATGCTTGTGAGGAAGGCACTTTCTCACACCCCTGTTCCCTTCATATTATTCTCTTCTTTCTAAGGAGGGGAAGACGCTCTGCTTTTTCTTTACACAAAAGTGATAATAAGGGAACTTGGGGTTGCTTCATCTTTTTAAACTTCCCCTTTCTTGCAGAAGAGAGGAGCCAATCTAATGGTAGGGTTTGATATTCTGTTCTGATGACCCTGAGGGACCAGTGTGATAAAAACAGGGCCGTATGGTAAATGCCAAGGGCAGAGCCCTTTTCTGGCCCTAGGCCCCACAGTATGTGAAAAACAATCAGGTCCCTTGGTTTAGAGCCCACAGGCAGGACTGGGGGGCCCTTCCTTAAAGGGGACCCCTTGCATTCATGAAGCTGAAGGAAGTTTTGATTTTGTGGAAAAAAATCCCATTCCTTTTTATGGCCTGGACATAATTGGGTCTTTTCTATTGGCCATCAGTGATGTCATTCCGACCCTCGTAAAGAAGGGGAAATCACACCTGTGGACTTGGTGCATAAAATTTCATTGGGCAACAGTAATAAGCATGACCAGATGATGTTTGGGCAGTTGGGGAGCTTTGTGCCCAGTGAATCCAGCTGCATAGAGACCTGGGCACCATAAACTTGCCTGCATGTTCATGCCCGCAGGCTAATCCAGGGCCCACTGCCAGTGGCTCTTTCCTTGGGATCAGTATCTGGTAGGAGCTTATATAGCATTTAGACTCTTTGTGCTGGAGGGACTTTTGCCCTTTTCCTTTCCAAACTGGTGGAACCATGCATCCATTGGGTACCCATGACTCTGGCCTTAGGCTGCTAATACCTTCAATGAAAGTGTGACCTTCATCAGTGACCACCTTACCTGCTTCTCTTGAGCCCCAGATTTCATCTCCCAGGGACTGTCAGGCGCTCTGAATGAATCTGTAAAACTGGTGCATGTGCATTTAGAAGCCTTAGATTTCATCTCTAGTTCTACCTTTGGCTTATTGTATGCTTGAACAAATCCTTTTTCTTCTCTGATCCTCAGTTTCCTCTTGTGTAGGGGATGACAACCACTCTAACCCACTTTGTTCACAGAGTTAATCTTTTGGTGCTAAGCTGGATTAGGGTTGTTTGATAGAGATATGTAGCTATCTTGTGGGCGTTCAAGTTCTGCTGTTAGGCTCTGTGTCTCTCATGAAGATAGGGCTGGGCCTTGCTGCATTTATAGTGTTTGTGTCTTGCAGTCATAGAGCTAGGACAATTCAGAGCACCATTCAACAACCTAAATGCTTATCAGTGAATTTGCAAACTGCATGCATACTTGCAGGTGACAAGAACCCCTGAGTGGGACTGATAGTCCCAAACCTTCCTGTGCTTCAGTCAGTCATAGGGTACAGAATGGCACTCAGGACTGCTGCTAAGCCATATTCAGATATGAATGAGTAGCCAGCATGACAATCTGTCTGGCTTGTCCTCCATGTGGCCTCTCTGGTGTACATATTCCTCCCAGAGGAACAGAAAGGATTCTACTGAGCTAGACTCTTCCTAAGTAGAAATATCTACAACTGTTGTCTTTCCTTAAAATCCCACTAAAGAGAGAGTCCCTTGCCCCATAGGGCTAGTCAGAGCCAATAGGAACCCTGGCCTGTGTCAGCTATCAGGAGTTGCTGGGATTAGCTAAAGGAAAATAAAGCCAGGGTTCTCTGCCTCTTGCTGGCAGTGCCTCTGTGCTTTTCCTGCTTCTGATACCCCCTTTCATTCCCAAACCTTAATGTGATTTCTCTAAAATAGTTGAGATCTCAATTTAACATGGTAAAAACAAATAAGCCACTTAATAAATGGACAAATGAACTAAACAGACACTCTCAAAAGAAGAAATACAAGTGGCCAACAAATATATGAAAAAATGTTCAATGTCATTAGCAATTAGGGAAATACAAATAAAACTATTCTGAGATTTCATCTTACTGTAGTCAGAGTGGCAGCCATCAAGAATACAAACAATAATAAATGCTGGAGAGGATGTAGAAAAAAAGGAACACTTTCACACTGTTGATGGGATTGTAAATTAGTAAAATTTCTATGAAAATCAATTTGGAGGTTCCTCAAAAGACTAGGAATGGAACCACCATATGACCAAGCTATACCACTCCTGGGTAGTTACCCTAAAAAAGTCATTATACTGTAGTGATACATGTATATCCATGTTTATAGCAACATAATTCACAATAACAAAACTATGGAACCATCCTAAGTGTCCATTAACTGATGGATGGATGAAGAAAATGTGGTGGTATATATACCAATGGAGTTTCATTCAGCCATAAAGAAATTATGTCATTTGCAGGAAAATGGGTGCAACTTGAGACCATTATGTTAAACAAAATAAGCCAAACTCAGAAGGTCAAAGGTCACATGTTTTCTGTCATATGTGGAAGATAGAAAGGATAAAAGGAATAGAAAGGTGTTGGGGAGGAACTGAACAGACACTTCACAGAAGAAGAAATCCAAATGGTCTACAAATATATAAATAACTGTTCAGCATCACTAGCAATGAGAAATGCAGATTAAAACTACACTGAGATTTCATCTCACTCCAATCAGAATGGCAGTTATTAAGAATACAAGTAGCCGGGTGCAGTGGCTCAAGCCTGTAATCCCAGCACTTAGGGAGGCTGAGACAGGAGAATCGCGAGTTCAAAGCCAGCCTCAGCAATGGCGAGTTGCTAAGCAACTCAGTGAGACCCTGTCTCTACATAAAACACAAAATAGGGCTGGGGATGTGGCTCAGGGGTCGAGTGCCCCTGAGTTCAATCCCTGGTACCAAAAAAAAAAAGAATACAAGTAACAGTAAGTGCTGGCGAGGATGTGGGGAAAAGGGTACCACTTACACATCACTGGTGGGACTGCAAATTGGTGTGACCACTCTAGAAAGCAGTATGAAGAGTCCTCAGAAAACTTGGAATGGAATCACCATTTGACCCAATTATCCCACTCCTTGGCATATCCCCAAAGGACTTAAAAACCAGCACAATATAGTGATGCAGCCACATCAATATTTATAGCAGCTCAATTCATAATAGCTAAGCTATGGAACCAACCTAGGTGCCTTTCAATAGATAAATGGATAAAGAAAATGTGGTACATATGTGCAATGGAATATTACTCAACCATAAAGAAGAATGAAATTATGCAATTTGCCAGTAAATGGATGGAACTGGAGGCTGTCATGCTAAGTGAAATAAGCTAATGCCAAAAAACCAAAGGCTGAATGTTCTGATGTGCGGATGCTGACTCACAGTAGGCCGGGGGTGGAGAAGAGTGGAGGTTTAGTGGATTGGATGGAGTTTGGGGGAAATGGGGGGAAGGGAGGAGGGAATTGGGGGATGGGAATGGGAAATACAGTGGAATAAATCAGACATAACTTCCGTGTGCTCATATATGAATACACGACCAGTGTAACTCCACATCGTGTACAACTACAAGAATGGGAAATTAGAGTCCATGTATGTTTAATATGTCAAAATACATTCTCTGTCACGTATAACTAAAAAGAACAAATATAAAAAATGAGAAGGAAAGGTATGGGGTCGTCACATGAAAATCTAAGCGAGATCAGTTGAAGAAAGAGACCAGGGGGAGGTAGGAAGGGAGGAAAAGGGGAAATATTAGGGAATGAAATTGGGCAAATTATACTGTGTACATGTACAAATATGTAACAACAAATCCCACCATTATATACAACTGTTATGTGCCAGTGAAAAGTATGGGAAAAAATAAAACAACTGAGCTCAGCAAGCATTTTTCACAAACACCAAGGACAAGGAACATAAGAGAAAAGTTGAAGGAAATAAGAAAATTATTTGAGGAGTCAGATTTCAGTTTTGCTTATTAGGCAACCACATACTAGCTCTAAGGCTACTTCTCATCCTTAAAAACCTTACCTAATTTTCTCTTATCCTTGGTCCCATATGGGCACATCCTCTCTTGATGTCCCCTTCATCCTCTTGGCCTCAGCCAGAACTTCTCGTCCAGAAAACTGACTAGTTATAATTAATATCACTGTGCCACTTGGATGTTTGAGAGGACCCTGTTCATCACATAAGATATCTTGGATCATATAAAAGTAAATCTTTACTATATTGCCTCAAATATGGAGGTCAACTTCCTGTTAGCATCCGTTGAGTATTTGAAGGATAATGGAGGGAAGACTAGATTGCTCTTGAAGTTTCTGGGTCGAACTTATCTTATAACTAAATTATTATAGCCAAACCTCCTTTAAAAAAGGAGTTTGCATTTGTGGTCTCCACTTTCTTGTCCCTTGCTCACTCTTCAACACTATGCAGGTTGCCTCTGCCCGCCCCCACATGGCCCACTAACACCCTTCTCACCAAGATGGCCTGTGACCTCCCCATTACCAAATCAATTGGGCTTTTCTCAGCTCTCTTCCTGCTTGCCCACTCCATGACACTTGACATAAATGACCTGTATTTTAAGCTCAAAAATTAGTTCTGAATATTACAGAAAAGGGAACATGCTTCCTCAGTTTAGACTGGCCACAGATAATGTGAAGTGGGGTCAAAAGAGAACATGTGACCTCAGTGTCTGATAAGCTGAAAAAGGTCTGGGGCCCTGCTTTCTGGGAATGGGGTGAATTGATTGAGTCCTGAGTTATGACACATTGTTTCCTGAGGAACTCTGAAAGGAGATGAGGGTTTAGGGCCTGGAAAAGGGAACTCTGAAGGAAGCTTTCTGGGCTCTCAGATCTTGAAGGGTTCTGCAAGGAAAAGATGGAAGTCTTGTTCTCTATAGTTTCCGAAGACATAGAGTTGTGGGGAGACCAGGGTTTAGTTAAGTGTGTAAAGAAGGATGTTCTAAAATTGAGTCCAAAATTAGAGCTGTCGGCTCTGTGAAGTACGTGTTCTTTGTGTGTGCTAACAGTCTGCTAGAGGTAGTTTCATTTAGCTCAATAAACTTGATAAAACATTAGCCTGGGTCCTCTGCTTACCTTATCCTATGTTCTTCCCAGGTAATTATAGTAATATCTACTCTTAATTTTCCTTACATTAAATTAATGATTCAATAATCTGTATCCGTAGACCAGGTATCTCTGCAGAACTAGATATGTAGCTGCCTCCTAGACATCATTCTACTGCCAGATGTCTCCTAGGCTCCTCAAACTCAGCAGACATTGAGTGTTTACCTTGTATCAGACATTTATCTGAAACTGCATTCCCAAACTTCTACCTCTCTTTAGTGATATACTAAGGGTGGAGTAGTGGGGGCAGATTATCTCAGTTTAAGCAGTAAAGGAGTACACTATATGCAGAAAACTTAAAACCCATGATAAAATTGACCAAATCCTGGCCTCAAATATGCTTTCTTTGTTACCACTTCCTCTATCTCAGTGTGTAGGGTGAAACTAGTTTTAGTCTGTTTTGTGTTGCTATAACAGAACACCTGCGATTGGGTAACTTATTACCCAGAGATTTATTTCTCAATTCTGGAATCTGGGAAGTCTAAGGTTGAGAGGTCCACATCTGGTGAGGGATTTCTTCCTGTGTCATCTCATCTCAGAAGGACAAAAGAGCATGCATGTGAAAGAGACAAAGGAAAGGTGCCAAACCCTTTTATCAGGAACCCATTCCTTCTATAACTAACCTATGATAATGGCATTAATCCTAATCACTTCTTAAAGATCCTACCTCTTAATATGTTGCATTGGGGATTAAATTTCCAACACATTAGCTTCAAGGAATGTACTTAAACTGTAGCTCTACCCAAGCCACAAACGTTTGGCTTGGCTGCATTATTTTCTCTTTTTTTTTTGAGCCATATGTTAGTCAGGTTTTTGTTACTACGACAAAATACCAAAATAATAAACTTAAAAAGAGGAAGGGTATGTTTGGGTTCACTGTTTTAGAGATTTCAGTCTGTGATCATCTGGCCCTGCTGCTTTGGATCTGTGGCAAGACAGAACATCATGGTGGAAGCATGTGATAGAGGTCTGTTCACCTCACAGCAGCTAGGAAGCAGGGAGAAGAAGGGGCACAAAGCCGGGCGCAGTGGCACATGCCTGTAATTCCAGGACTTTGGGAGGCTAAGACAGGAGAATCGTGAGTTCAAAGCCAGCCTCAGCAACAATGAGGCACTAAGCAACTCAGTGAGACCCTGTCTCTACATAAAACACAAAATAGGGCTGGGGATGTGGCTCCGTGGTCGAGTACCCCTGAGTTCAATCTCTGGTACCAAAAAAGGGCAGGGGCACAAATCCAAATAATCCCTTTCCATGGCATGCCCCCAATAACCTAACTTCCTCTGAGTAGGCCCTGCCTCCTAAAAGTTGTGCCACCTCCTGGTAGTGCCACAGGGTAAGAATCAGTCCTTTCATGTATAGATATTTGGCTAACACAAAATCAGCCTGAGAGTGTTACTGGATGCTAGAATTTGAATTATGAACTTTAAGGCCAGAATCTGTAGTTGCAGGTTGGCAGCTATCAGTGACATTGGTAGTTTTTTTCCTGAAGGAATGAATGTGCTGTGTTAAAAATATATGTGGATATTTGCCCCAAATACCTATTCAAGATCTGAACAGTAGCAGACCCCGCATCTCGTTAGGTCACCAGGTCCTCCTTTACATCTCCTATATCTGTTCCTCAGTCTCTGTCTCTGCTACTGCTGCTGTCTCCTGGCTACCACCTGGCTTTTTTAATCTATTGTTTTTGTTGCCCCCAGAACAATTGTCATAAGTCACAACTCCTCAGAGGCTCTCCATTGTATGTGGCCACTTTTCTTAGAAAGAAAACACTATCTTTTCTGGTTTGTGTTTCTAGTGACATGAATTTCCTTGGTCCTTCCACATGCCTTCATGCTCCAATTTAAGGCACTTTCTTTACTTTCATTGTCCATTCCTCAGAACAAAATCAGTTCTTTACAGATAGGGGTTAAGTCTTCCTTTTTGAATCCTTAGTTCTTGACTCTTATCAGGTATCATACATGTTTGGTTGAAATTGATTTTTGTGGGTAAAATGGCATATTCAGCTAGAGGGGTTGATAGTAGATTGTACTTTAAAGACAAAAAAAAAATAGTCAAGAACAGACCCTTGGTTTTGATTCTGACCTCTTCTTATTTTTATACCATTATTTTATTTATTTATTTTATTTTTATGTGGTGCTGAGGATCAAACCTAGTGCCTCACACATGGTAGCCAGGTACTCTACCACTGAGCCACAACCCCAGCCCATGACCTCCTCTTATTAAGTCTACAGGTAGAGGTTTAAAGGTCAAGTGAGTCCCTGCCCATCTATCTGTACATCATGTGCTCATTCCCTCTTTCTCCTCCTATCTTCTCTCCCTACCTCTTTGCTGTAACTAAACAAGAGACTGGGTCATTAGAAAGAACATAGGCTTTTGAGTCTGACAGAACTGAGTTCGGTTCTTGGCATTATCATTTTTTTAGCTGTGGGACCTTTGACAACCTCTCTGGATTTCTTTTTTTTTATTTTTTCTTTCTCTTTTTACACAATAATAATTTACTTTTACAGAAAACCATTTGACAGAATCATATATCTATTTATGGTTTTAAAAAAAGGGGGAGTTGATGGTGGAGCTTAGTGGCAGAGTGGTTACCTCTGAGTTACCTCAGAGTGTGAGGTTCAAAAGATTACTATTTCAAAACAAAAAACAAACAACAAAAACTTCCATATTGCAATAAGACAATAAAAGGAAATGAAAGGGGCTGGGGCTGTAGCTCAGTGGTAGAGTGCTTGCTTAGCATGTGTGAGGCACTGAGTTCGATCCTCAGCACCACATATAAATAATAATTGAATAAAATAAAGATCCATCAACAACTAAAAAAATATAAAAATAAAAATAAATTAAAGGAAATGAAAGGAGTACAGATACGTTAGTCTGCTTTTTGTTGCTTGAATCTCATTTTCTTGTGTGTAAACTGTAAATAACACTACTTACAGCATCCCTTTGAAGATTAAATGTGAAAAGTGTAAGCAAGGTATTTAGCGTACTGTAGGCCATTAGGAAATAGTAGTTGCTGGCATTATTTTGAGTAGCTTTTTCAGGCACTCACATTTGGATCTGAGGGCTGATTCTAGAGCCAGGTGTATGTGGTGCTAAAGGTGGGGTCCATGGCTAATGGGTTAGCCCTTGGAGTCTGTCCTATTGACTTTAGTGGACTTTCTAGCTTAAGACTCCATGCCTGGGACATGTGTGTGTCCAACTTGTTCTCTCTTCCCTTTCTTGTAGGCTTCCAGGCCAGTGCCAGTACTTGGGCTTGCCAGTGGCGGATTACTTCAAGCAGTGGATTAATCTGAAAAAGGTACTATCTGAGCCCCACCCAGGGTCTTCCTCTGGTTCTCCTATGCCTCAGAGCTCCCCTCCCATTTCTGTTGTCTTTTTCTTTTTCTTTTTGTTCTCTTTTCTTTTTTCTCAACATCTCTTCTTCCTCTTCCCTAGCTAATGTGCACTGAAATGTTATAGTCATTTCTGCGAGTGGAAAGCTGCTGGGGACTAGGTAGAATATGATACTACTCTAGTTGGTGTCATGCAGATATGCACAGAGGTCCCAGATGGGATTTTCCAGGGTTCTCAGTCGGAGCCAAATCTCTGGGCTGAGCCACATTATCACTAAAAGATGTAGTGCTAGCTGAGCCTCTGGGAAAGAATTATTTGATGCCCTCAAGAGTATAGCCTCTGAGCCTCTTGATTGGCCCTAGTATCTCCCTCTGGCTGGGAGGAGAGTCTATATAAGCTGGTTTTGGTCCCACCTAGCCTTCACAGAGCTTCACTGATGTGTACAGGAGGGAGGAGACAGGTACTAATGCAGCCCTGAGGACCTAGAGAGTTGGTGCTGAAGCTCTGGGCTGGTAAGGATCCTGTGTAGCTAGGACAATGACTGGTAGAGAATGAGTCACCCAGAAAACTGTACTTCCCCGGTGTGTGTTGTGCTTCCTAGGTAAGCAGAAGGAAGAATGTATAGCTATAGACTCCCCAAATCCTTGTCCGGAGGAATCCTTACTGTAGAAGGCCCAGTCCACTAGGAGACTGACCCCCATAAAGCATTCTGATATAGGACAACAACTCTAAAGCACCCTCAGGAACCTCATGCTCCTGGTCAGTTCAGTGACTCCCAGGAAGGTCTAAGAAGGGCGAACACACCAGGGATCAGGGTAGTAGCTCCTGGTAGCTCAGAAAAAAGAAGCCATTGCAGGGGTGCAGGGTGCTCAGGCTAGGTATTGCGAAGATTTGGATTTTAAACTGGGCAATCAGGGAAGGCAGGATATGGATACAAGGAGGAAATAATATTTCTAGTCAGGGAGAGCAACATACTCTCTTTTGGTGTGTGTGGCTAGAGCTAAGCAAACATGGGAGAACAGTAGAAGAGAAAGTTTATGGCAACTGCTGCTACAAAGCATGGAACCAAGTCCAAGGGATGTAGAATAAATACTTACAGATGTCCTTTGCACTCTGACTTCTTTGTACTTTGACATTTACCCATTTCTTCTGCTGATCTTCCGTGCTGCTGAGCCAATGCCACTTACTACTTCTCATCTTTGAGAAGGCTAGGCTCTGTCCTACCTTTAGAACCTGGCCTCTGGCCTTCCCTCTGCCTGAAATCCCCCCCTTCCTCCCCGAGTCATTTTCATAATATACATTCCCTCTCCTTAAAGAGCCACTCAGGTAGCACTTCTGCTGAGCTTCTCATGCCCTGAGCTCTTTGGCACTTGGGATTAGTTAACTCAATCCATGAAACTGAGTCCATGTATTTTCGTTCCAGACATATACACCAGGAGCCCAGAGACCGAGTCTGTTCCTTTCTGTGTCCCCAGTGGTTAAACCAGGGCTGGGTACAGAATATGTTCTCAATGAATAACTGCTGGCTGACTGAATCATCTTTGAGAACTAACTCCACAGAGGCTTCCCAGGCGGGGCTTGGTGGGCTAAGCATGCCTGTGTGGCTGGGCATGCGCTCCTGGAAGATAGCATGCTAGCTGTCAGAGCTCATCTGAGGCTGCTCTCCAGCCTCAGCAAATGCAATGTGAAGACCCGTCCAGGCGCAGCAGGCGCTGACCATGAACAATTACTCTGTGAAGTTCACTTGACTTTTTGGTGTGTGGACAGCTCCCTGCCTTAGGTTCCTTGGCAGAAAGGCAAGAAAACAGCTGACCCATGTGGTAACATTGCCACTCAGGGCCACCTTGATGCTGTTGGGCCCAAAGGGTGGGGGAGGAAGTCCTGAGCCTCTTCAGCTTGGTTCTCCACCAACTGTCAAGATAGAGGGAGGAAATGAGCACAAGGGGAAACTGAGAACTCTATTTCCAGTTGGCCTTGTGATTTCCTCTTGTGAGGTAAAACAAGCAGGTTTGGGAAAAACAAAGGGTCTAACCTGTTCTTCTCACCCTCTAGTCACATCATTCCAAATGTACCACTAAGTGAGCAACTGGGACTGAACTCACCATCCGCATTTCCTAAGGCCTCTAATCTAAGAAAAGCAAAGTGCCCTCTCAGGTGCCCTGTCCTCTCCAGAAATGGTATGGGCTGGGTCAGGAAAGCACAGCTTTTCAGCAGCCAGGTTTCTACATCTCCCGCCTCCACCTACTTCCCCTGTAGCAGAGTAGAGCAAGCCAGTGTTTGCTGACATTTGGAATGTCATTGAATGATCTTAGACTTTTATTGAGCTGTCAGTTTAGAGAAGACTTGGGGCCCTGCTCCAAGCTCCTTCCAGGAGGACAGAGCTGTCATTGAAGGGCCAGAAAAATACACATGCGCACCCGTGCACGCACACACATGCATATGCCTAAGGACACACAGGTCCTTATGTGAATAAAATTACACATATCCTTTCGTACATGCCCATGTATCTACATATCCACACAAACAGTCACCTGCAGAAATATGTGGAAATATGAACAAACATGAATATATCTATATGTACATATTCATAAAGTCTAAAGACATGTGCATGTATATAAGTATATACATCTTCATCAAGAAATAAATCTTCTTGAGGGTCTTCTTGTGTGCCAGGTACTATGCTAGGTCCTGGGATATAACAGAAAAGATGGATGTTGACCAATTTCAGCTGAATTGAGAATGTTCAACAGTTCAGAGTTGCAGATCATATGATAAGGAACATGACTTAGTTGGATGGAGTCAAAGAATAGTTTCTGAGAAAGGATGTCTAAGCTGGAGTGTGAAGGAGGAATGACTAAGCACAGGGAACAGCATTCAGTAAGGCCCTGAGGTGAGGAAAAGCCTGGCAGCTTCATAGACACCAGGAGGACACAGAACTTTTGTTTACTGTTTTATTTTCATTACTTTGAATGGTTCATGGCCCACAGACAGTTTAATCATTATATGTTGAGTGAATAACTACTTAAAGCATAGTGAATGTGGGAAAAAGAGACTGGTATGATAAAACTGACGGGAAGGCAGGACCATACTTCGCTTTTGATCTTTAGGGTAAGGAGAACCTTTAAAGGGTATCAAGAGGCATTATCTGACTGAGTGCAGTGGCATACGCCTGTAATCCCAACTGGGGAGGCTGAAACAGGAGGATCACAAGTTTGAGGCCAGCCTCAGCAACTTCATGAAGCCTTAAGAAACTTAGGGAGACCCTGTCTCAAAACAAAAAATAAAAAAGGCTGGGGATGTGGCTCAGTGGTTAAGTGCCTCTGAGTTCAATCCCTGATACCAAAGGTGGGGGCATCTGATTTGCATTTTTAAAAAGCTCCCTCTGACTGCAATGTAGAGAAAGCTAGGAGCAGGTATGAAAGACCATTTTTTTTTTCTTTTTCTTTTCTTTTTTATACTGGGGATTGAACCCAAGGGTGCTTTACCACTGAGCTATATCTGCAACTCTTCATTTTGTGACAGGGTCTCTCTAAATTGCTTAAAGTCTCACTAAATTGCCAAGGCTGGCTTTGAACCTGCAGTCTTTTGGCCTCAGCCTCTGGAGTCACTGGGATTACACCAGTTACTTTTCTGAATGGGGCTGCATTTGGCATTTTTGAGTGGCACAAATCATTGCACAGTGACACTGCTAAACTTGTGACATTCTAGGTTCTGGCTCATTGAATGAATAGTGCCCCTCTTCTAATCACTAGGCAACCAGAAATGCCTCCCTCTGCCATCCACACATATATATCCAGGGCCTGGACAGGGGTAGGAGTGAAAAAGTACTGTCCTTGGTTGAGTATCACAGAATTAGACCATTGTTGTTAAGTCTAGGTAGAAGATGATAGTTACTTGGATTAAACTGACAGTAGTGATAAGGTAGAGAAATGTATCGATTCCAAAACGTTAATATTTAACTTCTATAAAGCAACATATAAGTTCCTAAAAATTCCCATGCTATGAAAAATCATACAATAAACATGCAGTTAGGAGTATGACACTGAAAACTTCATTAGTGATATGTAAAAAAAAGATTGAGTCTAATAAAAATATAGTTTTACACATGAAATAGTTAATATATAAATTAATGGTATAAATCAATAAATATATACATGTATTTATATATAAATATATTTGTGTATAAATATAAAATATAAATATAAATTAATGGTAATATATAAATATTGCAATAAATATGGCACTTTACCTTAAAAAAGACCCAAAGTTTGCTTTTAAGCATAGAAGGATCACAGCTTTATGTTGGGCACTATGGCACATGCCTGTAATCCTAGCAACTTGAGAGACCCAGGCAGGAGGATCATAAGTTCAAGGCCTATCTTGGCAACTTGGTGAGACCCTGTCTCAAAAAAAAAAAAAAAAAGGACTGGGGGCGCTGGGAGTGTAGCTCAGTGTTGGAACACCCCAACTGGTTCAGTCCTGAGTACCACCAAAAAAGGGTTCACAGCTTTGAGTTACTGAAGTGGTTGAAGAAGATTGCCTGAAATCTGATGGCAAGTTGTAACCAGACAGGTGTGGCTTTAACAAAGTGATCTCTGTGGCTGGTAGATGCCCACGCAGGTATGCATTTTGTATACTCTAACGTAGTTCTGTTCAGTTGGGTGTAGTTTCCTGTGTTTATCTAGAGTACAGATGACACATAAACAAATGCAAAGTTTGCAGTATGCTAAATAATTCTCTAATACATCAATTACATTGGAACAAATTTGCCCTTTCAGAACAGGTGTTATAGTAGCATTGACCTTATAACAGACAGAAAATGGTGATTGATTATGAGGGCTGGGGATGAAGGATGAGACCATGATGATCCCAGAGTTTATGATTTGAGCAACTAGGTGACTTGGAATGAATTTACTTAGATAATGGAAGGAGAAGCTCTAGGATTGGAAGAGAAGATGAATTCAATGTGGAACATGTTAAGTTTGCATGCCTTTGAGACATTCTTGTGAAGCTAGTGAGTGGGCAGTTGAATATATGGGTTTAGGGATCAGGGGTGAAGTCTGGTAAGAGATACAGATTTGAGGCAATTAATGGTGTACAAATGACAATGAAAGGATGGAAGCAAATGAGATTGCCAAAGACAAGTATATAGGATAAGAAGGAAAAAAACCTAGGACGGAATACAGAGAAACACTGTTAATCTGATAGAGGAGGAACAGTTTGAAATAGAAAAGGAGAGGTCACTAATAGTAATAATAATAGTTCATGTTAATTGCATATTGTATGCTGGACTTACTGTCTTCATTCATTTTCTACTTCTATAACAGAACACCACAGGCTGAGTAAATTAACTCTTTTCCTTGTCTTCTTTCTCCTTCTCTTCCCCACCCCCTCTCCGTCTTCTCTCTTCCTCTTCTTTCTCCCTTCTCTCTTTTTGTGGTGCTGAGAATTGACTCCAGGGCCTTGTGCATGCTAGGCAAGCACTCTACCACTGAACTATATCCTCAGCCCTTTTTAAATTTTTATTTTGAAATAAGGTATAGTTAAGTTGCTGAGTCTGGCCTCAAACTTGTGATCCTTCTGCCTCAGCCTCCTGAGTAGCTGGGATTATAGGTGTGCACCAGTACACCCAGCTTCTCATAACTGTATTGATTACATCTTGAAATAATGTCTGGTATATTAATTGAATAAAATATATTATTAAAATAATTTTCTCTGTTTTATTTTACTTTTTAATGTGGCCACTGCAAAATTTCAAATCTCATATGTAGCTTGCCTTATATTTGCACTGGCCAGCACTGTGCTAGGCACTGTGCTCATGTATGTGTACATTATCCAATCCTCACAACAACCCTGTGCAGTGGTCACTATTATTTTCCACATTTTTAAGGTTGAGAAACCAAGGCCTATAGGATGATAAGGAAACTTGCTCAGTTTTTTAACACTAGTATGTGGCCGGACTAGACCTAAATGGAGTTTTGCCTGATTCTGTGTGGTGAAGACACGTAGAAAAGAGAGTAACAGAATGGTAGAAGAAGAGAGACTGTGAGACTATGGTGTCCTCAAAACTAAGGAAAGAAAACACTTCCAGAAGAATGGTTAGTTCGGAAAGGGCCACATAATGTAAAGACTAAAATTCAGTCACAAGGCCTCAGTGGCCTTAGTGAAAGCTTTTTGTGTGCATGACAAGGACAGAAGCCAAATGGGAATAAATGGGGAAGAATATGAGAAAATGAGATGGAGAAATTTTTAACTTTTTCAGATATGTTACTCTGAAGCAGAGAAAAAGGGCAGGAGCTGAGGTAGGGCCAAGTGTGGGGTTGAGGTTTTGTTTTGTTTTGTTTTGTTTTGTTTTACATTGGTGCTGAAATTGGACCCAGGAGCTTTCTACTTCTGAGCTTCATCCCCAGCCCTTTTTATTTTTATTTTGAGATAGGGCCTCACTAAGTTGCCCAGATTGACCTTGAACTTACAATCCTCCTGTCTCAGCCTCCCAAGTAACTGGCATCATAGGCATGTGCTGCCATGCCTGGCTGCAGGTTTTATTTTTTTGAGATAGAAAACATATGTGTTTGTTCATAAGAACTATTGGAGAAGGAAAGGGTGAAGATACAGGAGTGAGAAGGAATCAGTAAATGAAGCCTCTGAGAAGGTGAAAGGAGATGGAAGGAGAAGATGTATTCTTAATTTTTGTTTTTTTTGGTTTTTTTTTTTTTTTTTTTTGGTAATTGAACCCAGGGTACTTTACTACTGAGCTAGACACCCAGCCCTTTTTATTTTTTATTTTGAGGTAGGATCTCATAAGTTGTTGAAGTTGGCCTCAATCTTGAGATCCTCCTGCCTCCTGAGTAGCTGGAATTACAGGCGTGTACCACCACGCCCAGCAGAAGCTACATTCTTTTTTGTTGCTGTTTTATTTTTGGTACCAGGGATTGAACCCAGGGGTGCTTAACCAAACTGAGCTACATCCTCAACCCTTTTTATTTTTTGTTTTGAGACAGGGTCTCACTAAGTTGCTTTGGGCCTCACTAAATTGCTGAGACTGTCTTTGAATTTTTTTTTAAATTTTTTTTTTTTAGTTGTAGATGGACACAATATCTTTATTTATTTTTTAATGTGCTGAGGATCGAACCCAGTACCTCATACATGCAAGGCAAGCGTTCTACCACTGAGCCACGGTCCCAGCCCCTGGCTTTGAATTTTGATCCTCCTGTCCCAGCTTCCTCAGCAGCTGGGATTACAGGCATGCGCCACCACACCTGGCAGAAGCTACATTCTTGAAATCAGCTCTCTTCAAGAGGAAAATTCCCTCTTCCATTATAGCAGGAAAAAATAAGATGGCTGCAGATGGATGTAGGCAGACTTATAGATTTGGTGATGGCAAGTTGAAGTAGTTCCCATCTGATGGCTTTTATTTTTCTCTATGAAACAGAAGGTGAGTCATTTGCTGATAACTATCAGGGGAGAACTGGGAGTATTTGCAGAAAGTAAAAGAGAATTACTGTAGCTTTATGAAGAATAGATGTGTAAGCTAACTTGAAAAGTACAGGCAATATTGAGGATCCAGTTAAATTGATGACATTAATTCACAGTGGAGCCACTCTGATCAGTTGTATGACTTCTTTGGCAGAGCTCAGCTGACTGGTTGTGGGCATGGAGAAAGACATTTAGATTCATCCGGAGTGAAGATTCTCTTCCAGGAATTGTGATAAAAGGAAGAGGGAGTTGAAGATGTTGTCAAGACGGCAGTTGAAAAGATGGACTGTGGGATCTAAACTGGATTTGAGGGAAGAGAAAATAATGGGTCTGATAGATAGGGGGAAAAGTACATAGGTTCCAATAAGATGAGGAATAAGTATGCTGGGTATAGTTGAGCAGGCAAGATAAAAGGATTAGAGATTTTGGTTAAAGAATAGGGTTACTGAGTTAGTGATTTCAGAGATGGAGCAGCTCAAGCTATTGGCAGGTTCCAAGGTATAGCCATGGAAGTGGGTAGCTCAAGTTGGGTGGAAAAGAATATTATAAATAAGGAATCAAGAAACAAAGGTGGAATGAGGTCTCCATAAGGATGTGAGCATGTGGATAAACACATGCACACATAAGATGATGTTCTACCCACCACATATACACGGATACATACATATAAGTGTGCGTAAAAATGCATGCCTACACATATACAATTCATATATTTTCAGACCCTGCCATGCAATTATGTGCATATATAGTCACAAATTCTCAGGATTCCCCTCTGATGCCTCAGCCTGATTGGTTGGGCTTTTGGGGAAGCAGGCAGCCTTAGGACTCTGAGTCAGTCCTAGCAGATAGGGCTCAGCCAGTCATGCCCAGCAATTGTAGTGATAGAGGCTGCCTAGAATTTAATAGGCCCAAATGTACCAGGATATAAAGTTTGCTGCGTCACTTTTTCTTTGCCACCTGTACTTTATGCCCTTCTCTGAAAGGGGTGAGATTGGGACCAGATGTTAGAGGGTAAGGAGGAGGTCTTTTGGGTCCCTCCAAGAAACATTCTGTCTCTTGCCATCCTCTGGGAGGGGGCAGCAGGAAAAACTGCTAACGGGAGCACTGGTATCTACAATTGAATACGACTTTTCCTGACCTTGGAGCATTCAGAGTCCCAATCAGCACAGTAATAAATTAAGGGCTTATGGAGGAATAAATTCTCAGCCTTAATGAAGTTCTTTGCTGGGGGCCATAGGCAGGTCAGCAGGTCAGGATGATGCAGATTGGTGGTTTCAGTGAGTGGACTGAGCACGCTGGGAAGCCATCAAGCATAAGAAGAGCCAAAACTCTGCTAGTCAGATCACATTTTTTGGAGCTGTGAGCATAAAGCCAGTCAAGTGATAGGCAGCCAGGTAGAAGCTATAGTGACTATGTGGTACCAACCATAGAGCCCCTCTTCTAGGGTTATTCAGAAGTAATTTGGAAAAACAAGAACACAACAGAAAAGAAAGTTAAATGAGGCATGAATATTTAGAAGTGCTATAAGGTGTTTTGGAGGAGGATAGTTTGCATTGAGGGCTGATACTTCTGGACTACTTAGTGGTCAGAACCAGACAGGGCTGGGGTCCAGGTTTTTGGCATCATCCAAAGAACAGCATTGTTCACGGGACAGTGAGCAGTTGTGGGCTGGAATTGTAATCAGAGCCAGCTAGATCAGGGCCTCTAGCTGTGTTTGAGAAGAAAGACAAGCACATAGTATAGGACACAGAGCACTAGGTGTAAGTGAGGGAGAGGTGGAGGCACAGGCACAGGCATTGTATAAAGAGGGGGTGAGTGGAGAGCAGCCCAGGTTACTTGCTGCCAAGTTTGATGCTGAAACCCTGGGAGGGGCCATTCTTGGGAGCTGGAAGCTACTGAATTGTAAGCTGGAACCTGGAACTCATGCCTCAAGACTTAGATGCTGAGTTCTTCCCCTTTCATCCCACCCTCTGCAACACCTGCCTTTGGGGGTAAGCTCTTGAGGTGCAGTCCAGAGGTAGAGGAGGGGGCAGTGCCGTGTTTGGAGTCAGGGGCTGCTGGAGCTAGAAGGAATGTCTCCTTTCTTCTTGTTTCCCTGCCCCCATGGTGTAGTGCCCAGCCTGGGCTTTTTCCTTTAAATATGTCTTACAGCTGTCTGAACTCTGAAATTTCTTTCACTTCTTCCCTCGCCTTGTTAACATGTGTTGCCTTTGGGGTAATCAGGGAAAAAATATTATGTCCTTTTACAATTACCGGGTTTTGGAATATTAAAATGTCTCGCTGCATCGGCACTGTTATTTTGATTGGTATTCTAACCTTTGACTAGCCCATAAAGCGCGCCGCTCCTGAAGCCAATATTGCAGGACTGAAATTTAATTCCGAAATGATTCCAGATAATAGGGAGACAGATAATATATGCATGAAGGATATTATGTTTGGACTAACTGCAGCAGGGCCAGGGCTGGGGAGCTGAATAATAGCCCAGAGTGAGTTATAATCTGTGGGACAGAAATGCCTTACTGTCAGGGCCAGGAGAAGAACTCTTAAATCAAAGGCACAGAAAAGGGTGCGATTGCAGGGTGCTTGTTTTGACAGGAAGAGCACTGGAGCCAAGAGGGTAGTTATTCAAGACTATGTCCCATTCTTGCTCTTGAGCAAGATACCAAGGCCCTAGATGATCTATCTAGCTCATTGCAGCATCCCTATCACCGTATCTTCTGTCCTCTCATAACATTTCAGCTATATCAAACTTCTTGCTGCTTTTCAGATACACACGACTGTATCACCTCCCTTTGCTTATTTTCCTTGGTTTACCTTGCTAATCTTTACACTTTTAATATGTTGCGGAAGCTCCTGTTCATCCTTCAAAACCCTTTTGTGTGAAGCCTTCTCTAACACTTCCCCACCTCTGGTAGGAAGTGTCAATTCCTTTTATATGGTTTCAGAACTTTGTACTAAGTATATCACATGCTCATATGTTTGTGTTTGCTGTTAGGCTGTGAGCTCCTTGAGGTCTGCCCACCACTCATCTCTCTATTTCCAGTGCCCCCTGGACCTGGCATATACTAGGCATCAACAAGCATTAATTGAATCCATGCTGAATCTAGGACTAGACTAATGAGCTCCAGAGCCCAGGGCCCATTTCTCTGCCAGATTTCCCAGACAAATGGACTTAGGGAAATTAAGTAACTCGCCTAAAAGTACATAACCAGGAAGAGTTGAAGCTAGAAACCAAATTTGAGTGTTCTCTTGTCCCTAGACCATGTATCTTAGGTGGGCAGGGAAGGCGTGGGAGGTGAGGAGTAGGGAAGACAGAAATGCACCTCCCTGGCTCCTTCCTTCCATAGCCCAGGACTTGAATCCTCTTTGATGAAGATTGCATTGGTCCTCCACATGCATGAAATTCAAGTCCTGGAAGGGCTTGTACCTCCTGTTGCTGCCTTTGACTTCTGGACAATTATTTCTCACAAAAAATACTTCTCTGTTGTGAGTTTATAGCCAAGGATCAGGAAAGAACCTTGGAAAAGATGCCTTCGTGTGCTTTTTGGAGAGCTCTTAGATAGGCAGAAAGAGCACAAAGAGCACTTAGTAATGTCAGAAAATTTCACAGACAGCCCTTTCCCCCTTCAGGATTTGGTAGAACTTGTACTTGGGGAATATAGTGATAGAGGAGTACACAATGAAAACAAAACTGAAGTGACTCTGATTGGTTTTTAAATGGATTTGTGTTTCGTTAATTATAATACTGTCTTCATAAACCTGAAAAGTAGTGTGGCTGTATGTAAGACTTGCCCTTCATTTAGTGTTCAGGTGGTACATGGTAAATACTGGATTGCGTGGATATGGCTCACAGGCCATAGACTACTGGGGCAAGAAAGAGCTTTGGAACCGGATGAATCAGGCTCAGACTCAGACTGTAGCGTTACTACCAACCAGCTGTGTGAAATGAAGCAAGTCTCTCTGTGAACCTCTAGGGAACAACTGATCTTTGGCACACAGAACTGAGGCCCTGAAGTCCAGGAATCCCGATTTAGAAAATTGCCTCTACATTTACTAATTGTAGATTTTTAGGAGAGTCACTTAACTTCTTTAAGCCATGGTATCTTCCACTGTAAAACAAGAAAAATAATACCTCCTAGAGTTGACCTCAGGATAAAGTAATAGTACCATGCTCCTGCCTTTCTCTTGTCCCAGAGCTGACTGCCAGAGATGATATACCAGGCCTCAAGGAGAAGAGAGGCCAGGGATCCAGGAGCTCAATGCAAGCACATAGGTCTCTGCAGGCAGGAGCTCCCTCAGCAGAGTGCATGTGAGCATCATGAACAATGAACTTAATGCTGTCCTTGGACTGGCTTTCCCTCGTCACACACTGAAATATGGAGTTGATGGTCTTAACACCCTTTTTACATGCATCCCTGGCGATCCAGTGGAGTTCAGTTACGATCACCTTAGGTCAGTTCCTGGTTCTGTCACCTACCTGTTATGAGCAAGATACTTAACCTTCTCTGAACTTTGGTTTCTTCATTTAAAAAGTGGAGATAATAAATACTGCTCTAAATGCTTTCTATGGACTAACTCTTAATCCTCAAACTTCAAGCACTATCATTAGCTATCATCCAGAAGAGGAAACTGAAACAGAGTTGAAGTATCATCCCCAAGGCCCAGCAGTAGGCAGTGATGGAGTAGGTATTGGAATCTAGGCAGTAGACTCTGGAGTCCCTGCTCTTAACTTCTTTGCCTTGTTGCCTCCAGAGCAGAGGAAGGTGGAGTCATTTTTACTTGAGGTATGTAAAAGAAAGTCAAAAAAGTTTCAGTGAAGAGAATTTGCATTGCATTGTGAAAGATGAATAAGGCTTCAGGAGATAGGGTGGAAGGGACATCCAGGCAGAGCTGGTCTTGTGAAAGGGGCCTGAAGTGGTGAAATGGCTTGAAAAATGACAAACAGTAGCTTCCAGGCATTTTTTTTTAAAGTTGTTGATGGGCCTTTATTTTATTCATTGATTTATATATGGTGTTGAGAATTGAACCCAGTGCCTTACACATGCTAATCAGGTGCTCTACCACTGAGCCACAATGCCAGCCCAGTTTCCAGGCTTTTAAAGCTACTGATGTGGACCATCTACATTTGCCTCCTACCAGAAGAAAACAGAGTGAGAGCAAGTGAAGAGAGTGAGGAACCATTGCCCAGTGTCGAGTGAAGCCAGCCTAAGCTTCTTCCCAAGAGGAGTGCTGTAGCTCTAGGAAACTGACACATTTATATCCATGCAAGGGGAGACAGAGTCTAGGGGTCAGTGATGGCAGCCAGGGGAATGGCCACCCCACCTTTTAGGCTATTAGCTGTGGACAGCCTAAGACTACTAGTCCTTATGGCAAAATGTGGGGAATTACAGTGGGAGGGATCCGTAGAGCATGCTTGTAAATCTCTTAGAAGAGTGCTGGTGCTCTTCCAGCCAGGGAGCCAGCCTGTCTTGGTCTGCATCCCTGGTGGATACAGCCATGGCAGGGAAGAGCAGGTGAGGGAATCAGCTCAGGGCAGTAGGGATTATTTCTTCCTCCAAGTTTCCTGCAGCCACTACAAGTGGCTCTCATCCTGGATTTCTTGCAGTGCCTTTATACCCAGGCCTGCCTCAGGCCTGTCTCCCTCGCATTGGCTGCAGCTCAATCTGCATCCTCTTAGGTGAAGCAGCCTCTTAATTCTGCTTCTACTTTGAGCTGCCTCTTTTCATTATGTCCTTGAAGTGCATTCTGGGTTTGCTCTAGAGCACATAAGAGTGGAGAGCTCTCCTGGGTCTATTTGGGGCCTAGATTTAAACCTAAGCATTCTGACCATAGATCCTGTACTCTCATCCTGGGGGCCAGCTACTAGGACTCAGCATAGCCCAGAGTCCATAGCTCTTGATTATTTGTGTGTGGCCTGGTCTGTTCCTGTGCAGGACCATGAGACACTCGAGGAAAAAGACTGGATATTCATCTTCTCTGAATCAGCAAAGCTAGGATGGGAGGCAGAAGGGACCTCAAGAGCTATTAGAGGCAGCTTCTAGAAGAAGAGCTGAGGACAGCTTGGAAAAGGAGTGGAGTGTGGCAGAAGGGGAGAGGCAGATGCATTAATGCTCTGTTAAGTCTACGAGAGCTAAGAGAATGTTTAGTTAGTTTGCCTTCTTCCCAAGGTTTTGTTTTTGGTTTTCCTTCTTTTGATTTTGTTGTTGCTATTCTGGATTCTGGAAACTAGAGGAATTACAGAAAAGGAGAGGACGGGATGTGGAGACTTCCTTGAAGGCTGGAAGCACAGCCCTGCTTCCTGTTTCCCATACCATTCTGCAAGCCACCTTGCAAAAGCAGGCTTGAGCATGTCCACCAGTAGCAATGCTAATAGAGCACCGGTGCATTGAGCCCCAGTTGGTGCCAGCCACAGTGCTGGATGCTTTACTCATTGCTCATGCTACTCAGCAGGAAAAGGGCTTGTCCCAATTTTTTGAGTGCTGAAGTAGAAACTCAAAGAGGTTAAGAAGCCTGCCCAAGGCTACATGACCAGCAGAATGTAAATCCACATTCTCTTCTTTTACAACTTACCTCTGTCCCTTGTCCTATAACAGGTTCTATCTGAAGGCAGCTCCTCTGGTCTGATCTCATTTGAGCTGGAGGCAAACACACAGCAGCCTTTGCAAGTTGTATGGTCAAAGAAAATGAGTCAGTGATTGGGGAAGGATAGGGATTGGCCTCATATTTTAGGTCTCTATAGAGTAACATTTACTTAATGGAAATCTGTGTGAGTAAGGGGGTATTCTGATGTATGCCTGTATGTCCGTATGTGTTTGAAATATATCTCCCTCTATGTGCATCTGGTGCGGGCGTGTGCCCACACTAGGCAGTATAGGAGAAGTTATAGGTATGGATTTATAGCCTGACTCTAGGAACTGGAGATAGTGGGGATGAGGCACTTGTCTTTAGAGGAAAACATGGTGCAACAGAAAGAACCCTGGACCAAACTTGAAGCTAGAAAATTTTAAAAATAGGCTCTAATTTTGGTCATTTGCCCTTTCTGAGGCCTCAGTTTCCTTATCCAGGTAGTAAAGGAGTTGAATGAAGCAATTTCTTCTTGTGACTTATCTACTTTTGTCCTTATGAGATCATTTATCATACCTTAGGTTTCCCCTTTTTGCTTCCAGCTAAAAATGAGACTGATGCATGCAAGGTAAAAGAAGTCCCTCTGTTTACCCTTGCCTACTTTGATCTCTATCCTTGGAACTACTCCGCTATCTCATTGAGAACTGTTAAAGGTCCAGGGGAGGCAGGGCATTGCCTGGCATTAGGTCAGGAGGGTTGGGGACATAAGTGCCATGGAGGAGTTTGGATAGTTGGCATCTTGTCACCATTTGAGGTGACTTGGACTGAAGCCAGAATCCATTAGGCTTTGGGCTTCACCATGAGACTCTGGGGTGAGGAGAAGCTTGTTGTCTCCCTGCTGCTTTGGGGGATGGATAGAAAGGAGCATTCACTACCCTGTAGGCGAGGAGCAGCCCAGGCCTTTCCTCTGGCATTTGATCCCCTCTGTTGGTTGTCTTGGCAGATGCTGAGGGGCAGCTAGGTAGAAACCAGAAAAAGTAGCTGGCTGGCTGTTCACATTCAGATGGGTTTGTGCTGGCACAACTTATGGTCCTTATGTAAGCTGACCAGGCCTGATGTCAGTTCTCTTGGGGAAAGTGATTTGAACGTTGGTGCCATAATTTTCCCTGGCTAACTCCTCCGAGCTGATCTGGATGACTTCTAGAGATGGAACCTTTTGCTTCCTCAGTCTTCAGGTGAGACTTAGCCAAGTTTTGTCTCTTCTGTCCCACTAGTCAGCCTTTAGTTCCCTGAAATTTCTGAATTTGACTGGCTGGATCCCTAAAGAAGGAATGGGCAATGTGTGTATTCACTGTATAGTTTCCTAAACTCTCATGAGGAGTTTTCTCTTTCTTTTTTGGTTGGACTTAGATTAGCCTAAACCAAAGCCTCAGGTAGCAAGCAGCCTGTGCTCTGCCTGGGCTAGGACAGCTACATTTGCATCCAGCCACTAGCTGCTCCCTGAAGCCCTTTGTGTTGATGCATCTGGACTCAGTAAATCAGACCTGGTCACCACCTGTACAGAACTCTTGGTCTGATGGGAAAGATGAGTGGGTCAATAGATGAATGAATGAGGGAAAATGAAATAGAAGTAGTAAATATAGTGATGGGAATATGTATATGGAGTATGCATACATCATCTCCATTTTTAAAAACTTATTTTGAGTTCAGCTCTATACTGTGTCGAAATTGATGAGACAGAAGGTCCATATAAGCCTGTCTGCATGCTCATGTGCTCCTGGCCTTTGTCACTTGATAAGCTGAGAGCTACCTTAATGAAACGTTCCCTGCTAGTGTCTGCTGTGATTTCTATAAAGGCCTTTAAAGTAGGGCCCTGATGAGACCCTAGGTTGCCCTATTGGAAAAGAGGAGTGGCCCCTATGGGAAGATGAGGTCCCACTGGCTGTTCAGGAAGGGCCAGTGTGGGTGTGAACAGGTTTGCTTGTGAGTATATACAGGCAGGAACCCTAATGTTCATATGGCAGCTGTCAGTGGTCTGTCCCTAGCACTGTGACCGGGTCTTACGGTGTTAGGCCTGGGCTTGGCACCTACTTGGTTGCAAGCAGGCAGACAGGCTGCAGGCAGATCCCAGGACAGGCCTGAGGCCTCCCTAGTGGTGTGTTTGCTGTGCCTAATTACCCGGCAGTTGTTTAACTATGCAAGCTGCATGCCTGCCTTTATTGCGCTGTGATTGCCGAGCTGCCTATGGGGAGTGTCATAAAAAGATATAAAATGCCCATTATCTGTCTGACGCCCTCCTCCTGGACTGTGGGTGTTTGTGTTTTATTTTATTTTTATGGCTTCAGGGAAGCTTTGCAAGAAGAAAGGGAGGGAAGAGAGGAGGGAGGAGGAGGCCCTATAGGAATTGGGGGCTGGGAGACTGGGGAGCCCCTTCATGCTGTGGTCAGAAGAGCTCTCCTAACCAGAGGGGACATATGGAAATGGCCAACTCCAGGGTCACAATAGAGTGCTCAGGAAATAAGGTACAGATCTTCCCCTCCCCGTCCACCTGAAAGCCTTGCAGCTTATGTTTCTACCTTACCTAGCTTCTTCCCTGCGTGTAGGCTCACTGCCTGGGTGCAGGATATTTTGCAAAGGGTTTTTTCTACCCAGCTTTATGACTTGCATTGCCTACTGGCCTCTTGGAGGACCATGGCTTGCCTTGGGGCAAATACTGTGGGCACTGCTGCCTTCTCCTATCCATTCTATTGAAAGCTTCCATCCCTACAGCTTCAGTTTCCCTTCTCTTGCCTGCCACAGTGGTGTGTTTAGGCCAGCCTATCCAAAAATTCACTGGATCTTAAGGAAATTTCCTAGACTGGGAGAAAGAAAGGAATTACTACAGATCGAGCACCGGCCCTGTACCCAGTAGAACCTGTATGAGGCCAGAGATCGGAGATCAGACGGGGCCTCAACCCTTGAAGAGTTCACACTATGCAACTAGAGTGCCAAGACTCATGGAAGACATTCAATAAATGTTTGTCAAGTGGGATTGAATTCAACACAGTCATTCATTCCTTCAATTGAGCACCTTCTGGGTCAGGCACTCTGCCAAGCTCTGAGGATAAAGTAGTGAGCAAAAGAGGCAAAATCCTAGACCCCACTGGTCATTAGAATTAATTGAGAGAAGGATTTAAGGATTGTAAATTCTGGCTGTTGTGACCTCAAAAACCATGCTCTTTCAACTATGACATCTTGTTTTCTAAGCCTGAACCATCAAACCCCATACTATCCTATACTGACCTTCTCTACTTAAGAAATCTTGATGGCTACCAAAGTATAAATTCTCTAGCCTGACCTTTGAGGCCCCCAAAGTCCTTTTCCAGTTATGCCATGATGGTCCATATGATATGCTTCCAAGCCTTATTTACATTCATTTCGTTTGTCTGGTAGTTCCCTGGCTGCATTCCTGCCTAGTGAACTCCTACTTATCCTTTAGAACAATGGAATTTACTCCCTCTTTGAGCACCTCTTTTGAGTGCCTCTGGAGTGCAAAGCACTGTGCCTGACTTTCATTCTTGGTGAGCCTGCTGTGGGCTCCTTGTACTTCTTTAATCATAGTACACCTTTTTTTAAAAGTAGTTTTACTGAAATATAATTCATATACCATATAATTCACTCATTTAAGGTATACAATATGTTTTTAGTACATTCACAGGGTTATATAGCCATGATTACCATCTTAGTTTAGAATACTTTTGTCCCCCTTAAAAGAAAGTCCATTAGCTGTTGCTTCTTGTTTCTCCCCTAAACACCCCAGCCCTAAGTAATCACTAATCAACTTTCCATCTCTACAGATTTACCTGTTCAGACAGTTATGGGAATTTATTATATGTGACCTTTTATGACTAACTTCTTTCACTTAGCATAATTTTCAGGGGTCATCCATGTTGTACCATGTATTAATCAATACTTCATTTCTTTTAGTTGTTGAGTAATATTCTACCATATAGCTATACCACATTTTCTTTATTCACTCAGTTGACAGACATTTGGGTTGTTTCCACTTTGGAGGCTATTATGAATAATGCTGCTATGAGCATTCAAGTACAAGTTCACTTTATTGCTTTTGCTTTTTTTAAAAAAAAAATTTGTCTATTTTTCTTAGTAGATGACGGGCTCCATGAGATTAGTAATCACTTGTATATTGTTCACTGCCTTATCCCCATCAGTTAGCTCATGGGTAGCACTCAGTAAATGTCAGTGAATAAAAACATGCATGTTTTCTAATACTCTTTCCCCCTTAGGATGTGATAGCAATTTATTAGTACCTGTTTTAATCCCATGGCCCACCCTGCTATGAGTACAACTGTGTACCCATGCTGGAGCTTAAGCTCATTTATCAACACCCTGAACCAAGCCCTTTTCATTCCACTGTTGGCTTCCTTAGATTAAGTCTTTTCCTAACAACAGGTGATTTAAGAAACTTCTGAGTTTCTCCTGGTATGGAATATATGACCTCCAGACAACTAAACACTGATTCCACTGTTCCTTCTTCCTCCCTCTTCTCCTAAGAGGCTCTGGATTGTTTTATGGCACAAAGGGCTGGATCTGTGGGAGGACCCTGGGGGAAGAGGGAGTGTTGGACTGGGTAGCTCAAAAGCTCAAAGCCAGGCTGGCTTTGTGATAGCTCCAGGTATAGCAGAAGAGGCAAAAGAAGCTGCCTCTGCCATCCCATTCAGTAGCCAGTATGAACCCGGTCCATGGAAGAAAAGGGATTCTGGGACCACTAGCTTCTGAGAGATCAGTAAAACCAATATTTCTATTTTCTTTGTACTTCCTTACCCTAATTGAGCCCATAATTAGAATTGGGCTTTATGAGGCTAATGAGGAGGTGGGAATGATGGCAGGAGGGCATGTGGAAATGCATCAGGGTGTGGGCAGTAAATCTAGTCTTTTTAATAGGTTTGCTCCATAGGCAGGTGGTTGGAAGGCTGTATCCCCTCCCCTTCCTTCTACTCGCACCACTCCTTGAAGTGGCCTTCACACTTTGCCGTCCTTGTCCTCGATGCTGGCAGCGGTGCTGGGATATGGGGGCTCAAGGAGGGAGGAGACCCCACCCGGAGCTTCATTGCCTATGCACGCGCCGTCCAGCCTGGCGGCATGATTACCTTGCTGAGAAATCCGTCCAGGCGCGGGGCTGCTGATAGCAATCATTGATTAAGAGGGTAATTGTCCTGAAAATTCAGATTGATCAGAAGGCAGAAATGATAACTTGTGTAACTGTGTTTAAAGCCACGTCCTGTCAATAGAAGAGACTGAGATGTATCACGCCAAGAGGGGGGGCAGAACGGATGGGTGTATGCGGGCAGGCGGATGCTGCCATCCTTCTCTCAGGGCTGAGCAGGATGTTTCTTGTCAGTAACCTGGACTATTGGAGATTCAATCACTTTTATCTCCCCCTCTCTCTCAATCCAAATGCCTTTTCATATTAGGAAATTAGAATCGGCCCTGCTCATGCAAGATTTATTAGCTCTGCTGAGCAGTCGCACCGAAGAGTAAATGATTTGGCTTTGCTGGAGTTTTTTACACATTAGGACCCAACTTCTCCTTCCCTACTCTGTGCCAGTGGCTGCCTGGAGGAATGAGCTCTAGAACCAGGTACTTAGGGAGTAAGGGAAAAGCATCACTTGGATCTGACTTCTTGATCTGCCAGAGACCCTTTTGTGTCAGATAGATTTCCTTCTGTCTGATCCCTACCCCTAACAGGTTCCTTACTGGGACCTAGGGGTGTCTCTCTAACTGAAGGGCAGAGTCCCCTGAGGAGATGAGGTTTATCCCTTAGACTTGCATGCTAGGCCTGGAGATACAGCTAGCTCAGTTGGTAGAGTGCTTGCCTCCCATGCATAAGGCCCTGGGTTTAATCCCCAGCACCACAAAAAAAAAAAAAAAAAACCTTAGACTTTCGTGTCCTGCCTTGGGAATGGCTTGCCTTGGGAGGAACGACTCAGAGAGGCCTCAAAGAATTGAGGGAAGCAAGGGAAGGAAGAAGACTATGTGTTGGACAGGATTGGCAATAGAGGCAGAGGACAGAGGGACTGCTAAGATTTTTCTTCTCAGAACCTAGGCCTTTCCACCTATCAGAATTGGGACTACAAGGGCTGGACCATCTTTCTAAGCCCCTGGGGAAGCTGTACAGAAAGTCAACTAGTTACTTAGCATGGGATGCTTTAGATACAGGCAAGCACCAGTGTTGACTCTGGCTGATGCTATCTCTCAGGGAAGGAAGGTCTGGTGTCCATGTTTTTGGAACCCTCTCTGATCTTGGGTTTGGAAGCAGTGTGGGCCTGTCAGACCAGTTGGACCTAGCCTGCCCTAAAGACCAGGGCACCAGCAGTCTACATTGGTTGTAGGGAGGACTGGTACCCAACACTGAAACTATATTACTCTTTCTCCTTCTTGCCCTTTCTCTTTAGCCTTCCACCTCTCTGGGTCACTTAGGGCCATGGAGGAACATCAGTTACTGTCATTCTTCCACCCTCCCTATTGCAGGTATCTGACGCTGGAGGTCTGGTAGAAGAGAAGAAAGTGTGGAGAGGCCTTCTGATGTGGGAGTGAGGGACTGTTAATGGAATTTCTAGATTTTTGTGAAAGAGACCCCAAGGACTACCCACCCCCATCTACTTTAACATCCTTTCCCCTTGTGATTTACTCTTTTACTGGGCCCTATGAAGCCTCCTTTTCTGAGCTTTTATATTTTGGAGATGTAACTGGGCAAACTTAAGAGCTGGGCTGAAAGTGATGGGGTGCCCAGGAATGAGTGGTGGGTGTGGGCAGCAGCCATTTGGGCCCAAAAGGAGAGCTGTGTTTAGGGAAAGGGGTCAGAGGAAAGGGAGAAGAGAGCTTATGGAGGAAAGAATCTGGAAAGTATCTGCAAAAGATTCTCTAGAGAAGACCTGCCTCTAAACAGCCCACCAGGCCACCAGCTTTCTACCAACAGTCTTCATCAGGGCATTTCTATCCACCACCAGGCTCTGTCCTTGGAGAATCCTGGATTTTCCCAGAAGGCTTCTCCCACTAGGCTGGGTTGGGCAGGGCAGGGCAGAGTTACTTTCTCCGTGCACATCCCCTATTTCACCCCACAACCTGTCATGAGTGTGCTGAGAGATGAAGTAGTCCTGGGAGCTTAGTGCAGCCCTCTTCCTCGATTCAGATACACTGTGAAGGCAGCAGATGCATAGGGCCATCTGAGCTTCCTGGTGTGGTATCCTCCTGCTACTGACTCTGTGCAAGGCTGGCCAGCAGCCTAAGAATGCTTTGCAGTCCAGAAGGAGGGTTGAGCCATGATCAGCTCTGGCTAGTCTGAGCAAAGTCAGGAAAGAATGGAAGTGCCATGGACACTTGGGACCTGAAAATAAAGAAATCAGAAGACAAAGTCCCGTAGAGTGAGGGAAACACATAATCACTATAGGGTGGTGTAAATGGTGTTGCTTTCCAGAGCCCAGAAGAGGGAGTGAGTGAATTCCCCTGGAAGAGCTCAGATGGCAGAAAAGGGTCCTTGAACTGGGTCTGTGCAGAGCATGGTGGGTGTGCTGTGGAAACAAGTGTCGATGAGCTTCTGGGAAGAGAACTACAAGTGCCAGAGATCAGTTGTTATGGTAAGACTGAAACTCAGTGAGTTTGTTGTCCCTGTCACACACCTCCACTATGGAGCTGTGACCCATACCTCTGCTTTCTCCAACTTGAGGGGTATTTACTTTCACCATCAGGCTGGGCTGTTAGGTGTTAGGGACCCTAAATTGGATCATCTGGAGTCCTCTGGTAGCTAAACATGTAGGATAGCACCTTAGGGGTTGGACTCCAAGTCCCCACTCTGCTCTGTTTCCTTTCCCATTCTGATGAAGGAGCAGGGAAGGGGTGAGGATTCAAGCTAGTATTGCCTAAAGCTTGCTCCACCCTTGCTAAATCCATCCCCAGCCCAGCATGTACCCAAACCCAAGCCTCTTCCAAGGGCCAGGTTGGTCTTCTAGGCCTTGTCCAGAGGCTGGGAGGAAACGGGGAAGCCAGGAGACTCATTTTCACTAGAATTTGACCTAAAGCAGGATTGGAAGGGAAGAAAAGAATTTGAACAAAAGTGCAGGCAGGAAGGAGCTGTTAACGAGCCTTTCTTTCTCTTTGGGGACAGAGCAGAGCGCATAGCAGGGCGCAGCCGCCAGCTCTCCTCAGAGCCGCTCTCTGAGGTAGCTGCAGTCTCTGGCCGCTGCCCGCTCTCGCTTGCTCTCCTTTTTTCCCTCTCCTCTTTCTCGGCTCTCTCTATTATGGGGACTTGCTCCAGCTCTTTCTCTCTCTTCTGTCTCTCCTTTTGTTCTCTCTTTGTCTATTTATCACACTGTGAAGGTTGAAAGAGATGTTATTAATCTGGGAGAATGAAGGCAGGATTAGTGGTATGAATCGGATTTTGAGAGGTGTAATGATAGAAAGACTCGCTCGGCTGGCGGCCTGCGTGAGCTTGATAAATGGGGAGCACTCCAGACTGACTCGCGCCTTCCTCCGCGCTGTGCGCCCTGCCCGCTGGGGCGTGCCGCGCTCTCAGATCTGCCAGCCGGCCCACCCCGCTCCTACCTGAACCGGAGCAAAAAGCCAAGGGTAAAGCAGACACAAATATCTCCCATCACACTTGGAGACATCATTGCTTTTAGCACCCTTTTCAAGTGGAGGCCTGTCGAGTTCTCAAAGGACTGTGGGCAGAGGGAAGAGGACCTAGACTTCAGGCTGGAACAGCATCTGCCTGCTTCCGGGGCCTGTGGAGTAGAGCTTTCCTCCTGCCTCTGAAATGGAAGTGAGAGGTCAGAGAGTGATAAGACAGTCCCTAGATCAACCAAGCAAGAGTACCAGACCATGTGTGTTATGCAGTTTAAGCAAAGTGCCATTGGTGTGGTGGTCAGGTTGAGACATGGGAGATGGGGAAGAAGCAGGACGGGCCTCCTCTCTGGCAGAAGGCAGAGTTTTGGACAGGGTAGAAGGTGAGTGTTCTGGGAAAGGAACAGCATAAGCAAAGTGGGGCAAAAATAAGCCTGACTGTGGGAGCTTGAAATGCCTCAGATCTTTGAGTTTCTGATCAGGAAGGAACCTAAGAAATCCAGTAACTAAGCCCCTCATTTCTAATGAGGACACTGAGGCCTGGAGACTGGAGTTGCCATTTCCTGACATGATTTTTCTAATTGAGTTCTGTTGCTTGTTCATTTTTAGTTTATTTTTTATTACAATTTTTTTTTTGAAGCAAGATCTTGCCCAAGCTGCCCTCAAACTCATATCCTCCTTCAGCTTCCCAAGTAGCTAAGGTTACAGGCTTGCACCACTGTGCCCAACTCTGTGGATGAGAACAGACAGCAGCCTGAGACTACAGCTACCTCAGGCTTGCTTAAGAATAAGCACCACCACTTGTGCTTATTCTTAAGGTGCCCCCTCCAGTTACCCTGAGATAATACAGTCAGTCTCTCTCTCCCTCCCTCTCTCCCCACTCCTTTCCTCCCCCCCCCCCCCCCCCCCCC
>PVHX01003066.1:0-46046 GCA_004024805.1 Geosciurus inauris | reverse complement strand
GTGTGGGGCCTGCTGTCCCAGACCATCAGCTGCTGTCTGTGTGACAAGGCAAGGACCAGGAAGCAGCACACCCCACCCTAGGCTCCTCTGAGCACTGAGTACTTCCCTCCTTTGTATGCTTACTATGGTTTTCTCTACTCATTATCACAATTATTGGGCAGCTCTTGGTTCTGAGTCTGGTTTCCTCAAAAGACCATGAGTTTTATAAGGTAGGATATGCATGTGATTCCCTTTGAGTTGCTAGGGTCTGGCAGGCCTTCACTGAGAGTAGAATGTTTAGTAAGTGAATGCTTGTGCAGTTTCTTCCTCCTCTTCTACATAGAAAATCGTTTTGGTTTTTGATTAGTTTTTTCCAGGACTGGCTACCTTTGGCAATGGAGAGGGATAGATATGCAAAACAACTCACTTTTACCCTATTAGAGCACCCCAGGATCACATAGCATGATAGCAGGAAAGCCTTAGGGAAAGAGTATAAAGCCCTCACTGAGGCCCTGCTGGGGCTATTCTTTGCCTCCTTATCAGCCAAATTTCACACTTGCTTTCTGTGCTTCAGGAGCACTGGCCTTGATTTGATTCCTTTCAGGTGGTGGGGCACAGTTCACCTAAAGGCCTTAGCATGCCCCCAGACACCAATCCCTCTCAGTTTCTGCTTACCTGTCTCTAGGGAAGCATCTCAACTAGCTCAGTGTTCTCTCTTCCATCGTATCAAAACAATTTAAATATTTCATTGAGCCAGTATTATTGCTGCAACTTCATAATGATTTATGTTGCTATTTATTTAACATCTTTCTCCAACAAACTGTAAACTCTCTGAGGACAGTACTGTGTCTCCGTTGCTAAATGCATGCAGATAGCCTAGCAAGGTAATAGACTGTCAATAAATATTGTGAATGAGTCAATGTGATTCCAAAGCCTGAATTGTTCCATCCTGTTACACCTGGATAGAATGAAAACTGATCTGACAAAGGGAAATGCAAGGGCCAGAATCTTGGGTGTGCCCCAGAGAGAAGGTTCTACAGGCCTTAGGTATGGAGGCTGTAGTATTCAGTGTTCTCATCTCTCAGACTTCCTTTTCTCAAACATCAGAGAAGAGTTTCTCTGACTTTATTACTCTAAAGACTTTCACTTTTCTTGGGTGATCTTATCCACCCTCAGTTTCAAGCACCACTCATCTGCCACCTTAGGAATTTCTTGTCTCAGCTCAGACCTCTGAACTAAGCTTCTCGCCTCTCTGGTATCCCACCTAGTATATCCCAATAAGGGCCGTTTCTGTCCTCAGTGATTTCTCTCCAGGCCTCCTTTCTCCTCCCATTGTTTTTGCAGGATCTTGACCCTTGCTGCATTGTTTTACAAGTGTGTTTATGTGGCTCTCCAGCACAGGGTTTGGCACAGGTAGCTTTAAAAAAAGTGCTACATGAGAAATCCTGTCAAGAGGGAGGAGGATCTAGGATGAATGTTTTGAGTATCTCCTTTTTCCCAGGGAGAAAGAAAGTGAAAGTGTATGTGCTGTGGTCAAGTGTGCACATACCTTCAAGTGTGAGGGGTGAACAGATGGTGGCATCACATGCTCAATAAAGGATTAGATTTTAATTTGGAAAGCACTTTAGAAACTTAAAGTGCTTTGCCTAAGTGCTGACTGCTATTAGTGTCTCCTTTTTATTAGGAAAAAGGACATGATTTTTCTCTTTTATCTTCAGGCCTGTCCAACTTCTGAGAGTCAAACTTAGCGAAATGCCTGCCCCTCACTGAGGACTAGTTACATGCCAGGTTCAAAGCTTTGGACTTGAAACACAGAATTCTGCTTTGCAGACTGGTTCTGACACCCCTGAGGGGATTAGCCCTAACAGCTCAGTATCAGGAAGGGAGGTGGGAAAGACAGGGTCATTTGACATAGTTCAAACTACAGTCCCCGGCCCCTCCTCTCTCCATCTGGGCCTGGGTGGGAGGACATAAGAACTTAGACTGTTTGGGGTTTAGGGGAACACCCGGTGGTTATGAAAAAACCACTTGTTATGTAATATGAAGGGCCAGACTTCAGAGAGAAAGAGAGCTTGGGAAGAATGGCCCTAGGAAAAGTTGTGTGTTCACCTATCATCAGGGCTGGAGGGAGCAAGAGACAGAGACATCACAGCTGCTGGACCTGGTAATTTAAGAATGGTCAGAGGGCTAGGTCAGAGGGAGTGAGAATGTAGAGCAGTAGCAGGAGGAATTCTGGTACAGGAGGCAGGAACTTGCCTTATGCTTCACAAGCACCTTTGAAGGCCTTGCTGGTTGAAGGAAAGGTAACACCCTTTTCCATGGAGATGATTTGGTGCTGCAGTGGCAGAAGGTCTAGAAGGCCTAGCTGAGCCTTGTGGTTGGCCCTCTCTGTGTGGCCTCTGCCTTAGGCTCTTTCCTGAGCAGCCACAAGATAGACAGGCATCCTGGTCCCAATCCGGATGATCTTTGTCAGCCCTAGATGCTGAAGGGTCTGCCTGTGGCTGAGGGAGGCACTGAGAGGTGCCCAGAAGTCTCCATCTCCTAATCTGATCCTAATCTGAAGGAGCTAAACAGGGGTGGGGGACTATCTTGAGCTTACTGCCTTAACCGAATTTCCATACCTCCTGTTGTTAATTATAGAGATGTAATAATGCGATTAGTGCACGATTAAAAAAAATCCCTGATATGATTACCATGGATTTAATATCACATGATATATCATTATATCGTTATGCAGTGACAGATGTAATTGAAATACACTTATTGGAGCCGGGGGTGGTGTTTCATTCAATCCCCAGCACCCCGGGGAGGAAAGGACTGGCTAAAAAGAAGCAGTAGGAGAGGAAATTGTAATGAAAACAAAGAAAACTCACAATATAGCTCTTACCCTGGGCAGCTGGCTCAGACTGACCTGCTACCTTAGACTCTGACAATGCACGTGGAACCCCAGACAGGCCAGCCTCCTCTGTGGGGGCTCAGGCAGCATGGCTCATGTTCTCTTCCCAGTAATCTCAGTGTGCCGACATCCCTCCTGACTCAGCAGTGAAGCCAGGGGATCTGGGAACTATAAGGAAATTATTCTACCTGAAAATTCTCAGGACCCTAATGGGATCAAGTGGAGCTGGCAGCCATCCTCTCATCCTGGGGTCCCTTCTACCAAATGCTGTGGAACCTGAACCTGTGGCACAACCCTTGCCTTTGCTATGGTGGTCGCCCACACTAGAGGCAGCTGTCCTATGAACAGTAAGGTTAAGTACACAGAGAACATAATTATCCCACTCAAGTACTGTTGATGGACAGAAGCAGCAGCAGCTCCAGGGTCCCTGAAGTCTGTTGGTAGCCAGAGAACACTGTACACACAACAGAACCACCAGCTGGATTCTGGAAGATGGGCTTCTGTCGCATGATGCAGGGGCCCATCCTTTTGCTCCTGTAGCCGTGCTGGCCAAGCCTCTGTTGGGCCTGAGGAATGCTGTGGAGGATGCCCATAGGCTAATGAGTTCAGAAATGAAGGGTAGCAAGAGTTCTTTCTTATGCAGGCAGTTGAGTTCCCAGTTCCAAAATGGTTATGGAGGATTGCTGTTCTTTTTTTTTTTTTGGTACCAGGGGTTGAACTTAGGGTACTCGACCACTGAGCCACATCCCCAGCCCTATTTTGTGTTTTATGTAGAGACAGGGTCTCACTGAGTTGCTTAGCGCCTTGCCATTGCTGAGGCTGGCTTTGAACTTGCGGTTCTCCTGTCTCAGCTTCCCAAAGTGCTGGGATTACAGGTGTGCACCACTGTGCCCCGGCTAGGATTGCCGTTCAGCTAGGCAAGAACAGTGTTGGTTCCTGAAGGACACTGGGTGGTATTGATAGGAGTCACAGCTCTGGAAACAAGACCTTCTTGCTTATCAGAAGTGTACCCACAGAGATGTCTTTTCCTCTTTTCTTCTCCTCTCCCTTCCCCTTTCCTCCATGAAGGAATTTAAAAATCATAAATCTGGTTAAAAGGAGAACAAGCAGTGGAATGAATGGAGGACTTTAAAAATCATAATCACCATCCAGAGACAGCAGATACTCTGTAATATGAGACTTGTTTCCCATTTTGCCCTTAGGAATCTCCCAGCAAAATGGGAAACAAGTCTCATATTACAGATTCTGTTCAGAATATAGGTGGGTTTAAAGGCAGGATGAGTCAGGAAAGACCGTAAAGGGAAGGTACTTTTGATTTGCATGTTGAAAGAGGAGTATGTGTTCAACTAGGATGAAAAGTGGGAGAAAGCAGAGGACATTCCAGGCAGGCTGAAAGGGTTGCTTGGGTAAGCTTGGTGGCATGAAACAACAATCCTAGGACTTGGTGAAAGAAAGGAAGAATACAGAGTCAAGATTGGCCCTCACATTTCTGGCTTAGTAATACAGGTTGATGGTAGTGGCATACACTGGAATTCAGAAACCCGGAGAAGGAACTGAAGAAGAGATATTGAGATGAGTTTTAAACATATTGAGAATCAAGTGCCTGTGTGGAAATCCAGGTGGAAATGCCAGGTAGGCAATACACTCAAGTAGCAGTAAGAAATACAGATTTGGAAGTTAGAGAGGCCAAAAACAAGGGACTCAAAGAAATCACCCAAAGAGAGTGGTTGAGTGTAGGGAAAAAAAAATAGAAAGAGCACAGCCTGTGTGAGTCATATATGAGGTAACCAGATGTAGAGGAGACCATACAGGAGCTTGTGAGGAACATGGCAGAGAACTAAGAAAGTGTCAAGAAAATCAAAGGAAGAAGAGTTTCAAAGATAGAGTAGGCTGAAGAGTGGTAAAAATCTGAAACTGTCCATGGATGGAGGCAGCACCACAAAGATGATTGACCATAAGTAGGAGCTAAGTGATGTGACATGGATGTAAACCAGCTGCAGTTTCCTAAGGAATGATGGGGAGGGTAAATGGAGGTGTATGGAGACAATTTTGGGAAATCTGGTTAAAAGGAGAACAAGCAGTGGAATGAATGGAGGACTTTAAAAATCATAATCTAATACTCAGAGCTTTCAAAGAGCCAGGCATCATTTTAAGCACTATACATACAATAATTTATTTAATCTTCACACCAACTCTGTGAGATTGGGACTATTATTATACTCATTTTTCAAAGAGAAAAATAGAGAAGTTCTGTAAAGATGGTAGAGATTCAAGAATTTGCTTCAATGCTAAGTTAGAGAAGGAGTCAACAGAGAAGGTAAGACTAAGAATTTAGAAAGAAAGGAGCAAACACCTGAGCTGGTGGAAGGGGATGACATGTAAAGCACAGGTACGTGCCTTACATGAGAAGTGAGAGATCCCCCATGAAAACAGGAGAGGTGAATCCACGGGTGGGAAGGATTCAGATACATTTATAAATGCAGAACATGCAATTGAAAGAGTTTTGCCTAGTGGCTTTTAGTGTCTTTTTGAAAATAGCAGAGGAGTAGGAGTGTTGGGTACCATTGAGGGTTGTCAAGATTGTGATCGTGGATCTGTAGTGACTGGTTCCTGTATGACTTTTTCTGGCATCACTTAGCTCAAGTGCAAATGTGGCAAAATTGAGTGATGGTTGGGTTTTTCATGGAAAGTGTGCAGGATAAGTGAGTAGGGAAGTTGAAGATTGGGAAGTGGGTAGTTGAAGTAATAGATAAAAGGATGCAGGCTTACTAGGAAAAAGATTCAGGCCAGAAGGGATAGATAGACTGGAAGGGCAGGGGGGAAGCAAGAGCAGAGGGAAAGAGCATACAAAACCTGGAAGAATGAAAGGCTGGGGTCAGAGTGGAAAGTGTCATTGAGAGATTGCAGAGGAAAAGCAGTTTGGGGTGATAACAAGGCCCAGGGAATGGCATAGGAAAAGATAGCTGAAGTGGGTAAGAGAAGGTCATTAATGAGCAGCAGCAGAAATTGAGAAATTTAGAGACAAATTTCCTAGGTTGGGTTATTGTGTAGACACTAAAATTACCAAGAGTGATGTGATTTGAAATGAAGTTCTGAAGGGAGAAGAATAGTCTAGAAGCAATGGTAAGGAAGGATTTGAAGATATCTGTAGAGTATATCTAGAAGTGAGTAAGTACTGGTTATCTGATTATCCACTAATCACCCCCAAAACTTAGTGACTTGAACAGAAAATACTTAATTATTTCTCATGGTTTCTGTGAGTCCAAAATTCAGGAAGAGCACAGTTATGTGGATTCTGGTTTAGGCTCTCTCAGGTGATTATAGTCAGGCAGTAACTAGACCCAGCTGCACCTGTTTGGAACAGCTAGGGGCTAGCTGCCCCTCTCTCTCCTCACTGAGTCTCATGGCTTCTCGGTGTGGTCTTTCTGCTTTGGTACTTTGGGTTTCCTCACAGTATGGCTGCCTCCGGATAGTCTGACTATTTAACACAGCAGCCCAGGGCTCTAGGGCAAGTACTCTAGCAATTAAAGTAGAAGCCACCTAAGCATTTCTGCAATAACCTGGATGTCACATTACTTCAGTGTTACTCTGTTGAAATAGTCACAAAAGCCCACCCTGTTTCCAGGGGACATCAACTTCTTCTCTTGATGACAAGTATATCAGTCACAGTGTCAGAGCCTGTGGGATGGGAGATGGTATTGCAGCCATCACTGGAAAATAGTCTGCCACAACTGGTATTAGGCTGAACCTGGAAAAAAGAGAGGGAGCAGTGTTTTCAGAGGCAGCATGCATTTTGAATGATGGCACCAAGAGCGTCTGGAGGTGGCAGTGAGAGTGAATATTCCTGGGTGACCACAAATACACCTGGAGAAATTACTGTCATCCCATTTTGCAATACTATAAAACTGAGACTCGGGGCTGGGATTGTAGCTTAGTGGTAGAGCGCTTGCCTTGCATTTATGAGGCACTGGGTTTGATCCTCAGCACCACATAAAAATAAAGATATTGTGTCCATCTACAATTTAAAAAAAAAATTAAATAAATAAAAACTGAGACTCAGGTTTAATAACTCATTCAAGGTTATAGGGCTAATAACTGGCAGAATTTGGAATCAAATATAGGTTTGTCTGACTCCTGAGCCCTGAACATACTATCTTTCTGTGAGACATGGGCTGCTGGGTATTCCCTGAGTACCTTGTCATGCCTCATCCCAGCATTTACCTATGGCCTTGGTTCCTCAGCTATAGAAGTATTGGTCAGTTGGGTAAAAAGCTAGGTATCCTTCAGTTTGTCAGACTTGCTCTAGAGCATCACCTTTACAGGCTTCCTCTGGTGGATGTTAAGAGAATGGCAGGTGGTTGGATTGGGCTCCTAATCTTGGTAAATGTCCCATCAGTCTTAGGTCCACAGGCTAACAAGTCATCCAAAGGTGTGTGGTTAAAGACCTGCTCCTCCCCACCTCATGAGGAGGCTGGCTTGGGAGCTCTGGGTTTTTTGGAAGTTGAAGAGAAGTCTGCTTCATCTGCAGTCTGAGCTGGGTTCTGGTCCTTTATCCAATCATCACCCTGCCCACTCCTTATCCACCCCACTCTCGGGACCCTCATAGGTAGGATATGGGTGGGCAGAGGCACCAGAGCAGCTGTGGATGCCTCTTCTTTCCTCTTTGAAGAATCTGGTGCTGCTGCCGATGAGGGCTACTTCATCTATTAAACCCAATACACTTGTCGCAGCTGCTAAGCCCCCGTAAGCCGCCGGGCGCCGTGTTTGTGATGGGACTGACAGTGCATGGAGGAGGCTGATTATACACGATTCCATTTCGCGGGCCCAGCAATGTAATTTCACAGGGCGATCAGCGTTTGCATGTAATAGCAGGCTGTGCTGAGGTGTCAGAATATTAAAGGCGCTAATGGCAAAGCTCCCTGTTACACAGGGGGCCACCCGCCGCGCCTACAGCAGGGCTGTGCGGCAGGCCCGTCGCAGATGGCTGGCCACTAAGCTAATGGGGCAGCAGCCAAGGCAGGCAGAGCCACAAGAGGGGAAAGCCAGCCGGGAGCAGCTCGGCACCTGCTTCCCTGTGCGTGGAAATTACAGCAGCCCAGGGGAAGCGAGATGTGTGTGCCTGCCTGGCATAGGGTAGGGGTGGGCTGGTTGGGTACACCCAGCATCTTTCACCAACTCCACTTGTCCTCATGGCACAGCAGTGGTGCCTGCTGTGGACAAGACTCAGAAGCTCCTTAGTTATCCTTTCACCCTCCTCAGTCTCTGGTCAGGAACACCAGGAATGAGGTGCTAACTGCACAGCTGGGCAGGTGGACCTTGAGAGCTGAGCGAGGTGCAACTGGAGAAGTGACACCCAGGGAATTTGGAACCAACACTGGGAAAGAGGCTCAGGACAAGGTTTTGGGGAGGGAGAGCTCTTAAAACAGACTTCTGGCTCATGCGCACGCACACACACACACACACACCAATGAAGGTCAGGAAGCTTCTGGGCCCCTTATCCCCAACTCCTCATAGGCTAGCATGAGAGAGGGAGGGAGTGGTAGAGGAAGCAGGCATAAATGAAAGTGTGGACTGAGACCCTGGGCACTGCTTGCTACTGGCACACAGACGTGGATAGTGGAGCCTCGAGATATGCTTCCTTCTGACTGAGTTGACTGCCCTAGCCACACCCTTCCCCTTTGTCTTTTTTCTGCTTAGAATGTTGTCCTCCCCTGTCATTTGTACTATGGACTTCCAGTACCACTCACTCCCGCCAGGGCCTGCTTGTCTTCCTTGTCCTTTGTGGACCCCTTCATGGAGTTTGGCCTCCCTGGTCCTCCTGTCCTGATGAGTTCCTGGGTGCCAGCCTTGACTTCCTACCCAGAATCCCTGAGACATAGCCCATATCACTTTGCCTTGAGCTGGACTCCTGGAAGGGCTCTGCTAAGATTCATAAACAGGTGTAATCTCTAAGGGAGGGTATCCAGAGGGAGCCAGGAATGGCAGGATGGGCAGAGTCATCTGAGAGAGGATCTGGGGCATGTGTGGGTGTGTGAACATGGAGTGATTAGGGCACTCCATGGTGTGTATATATCTGGAGGAGGGGTGGTGGACATGTGGGTACAGGTGCAGAAGGGCAGCAGGTACAAGGGTCCAGATCATCTTGACAGGAGAACAAGTTGCTTTAGGACCCTCTGGGTTCTCTGGGTGACTGTCTGACTGGTGACTGTGTCTGAGGAGTACCCAAGATGTCAGGAGCTATGAGGGAGATTGAGGTGCTAGGCCCTGGTACTGAGCCAAGGATGGGTCTGTAAGGCTGGTGACCATATCCAAAGGGGGAGCTTACTCTGCAGGGGCATGTGTCAGTACTCCCCCGGAGACATGCCTGGGTTCTCAGCAGGGGCAATAGGAGAAGAGCCCAGGCTGAAGGAGAGCAGTTTTAATTAACCGTTTTTAATATCATTTTGGACTTTGGCTGGTATGTGAAGGCCCCGCTGGAAGCAGCATTTGTAAAAATTAAATCCCTCTTATTAGGAGCTTGGCAGACCCATGTGCACATGCCACCCCCTCTCCCCACCCCATGCGCCCCTGAGGAAGTGCTGGATGAGGCCGTGTCACAGCAGCAATTGGTTATCATGCCTTATCTGGGAATATGAAACTGTGCAGCATAACACCACGGCCGCAGTGGAGACACCAATTCATCTCGCCCTCGCTCTGACAAGCTAGACTGCCCTTCCTGAAAGGCATCCCTCAGGCGGGACCGGCTGCCACCTTGCCGAGTACCTCTGCTCTCTTGCCAAAGGCTCCGGGCTTGCCCTGGTCCAGCCTGGCCCTCCTGGCCTCTGTTTCCTTCCATCCCCCTTTCACACATCCCAGTCTGTGGAAGATCTTGGGGAGTCATAATTATAATAATAACCTAATCATGGTGACGCGTCAGGGCAAGCGTCTAATGTTATCTGAAGTGGTCTTCCCGCTTAGCTGTGATAAGACTCAGGATGACGTGCAGATAACGCTGAGCTGCCCCGTCCCTGAGCCAAGAGCAGAGCAGAGGGGCCTCAGCAGCTCTGACGCCCGCCCGCCGCTTTAAGCTGGAAAGCGGCAGCACCTGCTAATGCAAGTGTTTAATATTTGATGGGCTGGGATAAAGCAGGATCACCTTCGAATTGAATTGAGTGTCAGCCGAGAATCTATTACTGAAATTCGGGTGTGATTTGACAGCAAAGTAGACGATGTTATTCTTCACTAGTTACTGCAATCTTCTCCCCGACATCACTTAAATATTTTTTTCTTTGCTTGAGTAAACACACATTATCCTTCTTTTTTCCCCCTTCCTTCCCCTTTTCCTTTTTAGAGGGGAAAAAAACCTATCCAGCTCGCCTTCTCCGGGCTGATAGAGTAGATTGTTATTTCTTTATTTGTCCTATTAAATGGAATTTCTGATCGTTTAATCCGGCCTTTGTAAGTGATTTTAAAGTACTTGAAAGGCAGCCGCCACTGCTCTCTGGCCCACTGAGCTCCAGCCTCAGCCCAGTCATGCTCAGCAGCTCTTCCAACTGTGCCCCTCCCACTGGCCGTGTCCCCTTGCTGTCCATGTCTACCCTGGCTCTAGGCCAGCATCCTAGGGCTGTCCTTGAGTCCCACTCTCAGCCTCTGATTTGTGGATATAGCTGTGACCTGGTGGAGGTTTGGGAGGGGTTGCCTAGAAAGTTGGGCTGTGGCTGGTACTTCTGTGGTCAAAGAAAATGACTTTGGAAGGTGTGGAGGTGTAAGTGTAGTGGCTGCTAGTACCTTTGGAGCAGGAGGGTTGGTTCCTGCAGCTGGGAAGGAAGGGAACTGGTCCTCTGCCCAGCCTTAGGCCCTGGCACAGAGAGTGTCCGGCCACCTATCTTTTGTTCTGATCCCCTGTTGAACCCTGTCCTCTGTTTGTAGTGGGATGGGGACCTCCTGACCCAGCACTGGTCAGGGACACTGCGGTGCCTGCCTGAGCATGACTGATAGTCACTTTGGTTCCATCACTAAACCCACCATCCAACTTCTGGGATCACATCCAAGCTTGATTCTCATTGCTACTGCCCTCATGTTGTCACCTTCCTGCCATGGGGAGAAGGACAGCCTAGTGTTTGGGAACTTCTGAAGTTCTCAAATGAAGGAATGGGTGTTGTTTGAGGGGTCAATCAGCTACCAGGCTCACAGGCCCAGAATTTTGTTGGCAGGCTGAGCAAGAATTAAATTCCATTTGACCACATGATTGCGTTCTAACCCATGTAAGTTTCTTCTTCCTGGGCCTTAGTTTCCTCATCTGTGACATCAGGTAGTCGTGCCTGTAAGAACAGTCATGCTGTCCCCATCCTGTCTTGTATTCCCCCCAGATGGAGGTTGCTAGCAGCCAGGTGGCACAGTAGGGAATGGAGGGGGTGATGGAGTGCTGGGGGCCTGAGCAGATCGATGCCCCCAGCACTTCCTTCCCAAACCCCAGGAAAACAATTAAGTACAGATCGATGGGTGGCCGCTTTGAATATGCATAAGTGAGCACTTGACCTTCACAGAGCATCTGCTCCTCCCACCCCCCCACACACACACACGTATGTCATGTGAAACTCCCCTCACAGCTGCCTGAGTGAACCAAGTGCCCTCACTCCCGTCCTCAGTTGAGCCCCCACATGGCACTGAGCCCTTCACAGCTTTGCTTAGAGTCAAAATAACCTTGACCATGGGCAAGTAGTTGGCCAGCTCTTGCTTCAGTGTTTCTATCTGTGGAGTGAAGTGGTCTCTAAGGTCCTTCCCAGGACCAGTCATTGTGACCAATAGGAAGCCCACAGAGTTTTGGGGATTTAGCAAAGGGGCAGTCTGAGGAGAGGTGCATGGTGAAGGGGCACCCTGGTGAAAGGAGGGCTCCTGATAGGAAGATCTTAGTAAATGGGAGCTCTCTAGAGAGGAGCCCTGGTAGGAATACCCAGTGAGGGCTGAGGAACTGAGGGGCACTGAGGGGAGAAGCCCAGGAGAAAGAGGATTCTGGAGAAGGAAGGGGTTTTCTGATATAGGGGCCTTTGTGAAAAGGGAACCCAGTGAGGGGGCTCTCATGAAATGGCATTATAAGATTAAGCCCTTGGTGGGAAAACCTGGGGGCTGGGGGAGACTTGGTGAGTTTTTTTGGTTCAGGGGTCAGGGACTTTGTTAACCACTCTTGCCTCCTGTCTTCCAGGCTTACAGCTTCGCCATGGGCTGCTGGCCCAAGAATGGACTTCTAGACATGAACAAGGGTCTCAGCCTGCAACACATAGGCCGGCCCCACAGCGGCATTGGTCAGTCCCTCCGCAAATCCCCCTGGCAGCTCGGTCAGTCCCCTGCCCACATGCCCCAGTCCCCTGGCACAGAGAAGATTTCCATGGCTCATTTAGTGCCCCCACAGGGTTCTTTCCATAGCTGGGGAAAGGAGGAAAGGGAGGATGCAATGAGGACCATTGGAAAGAACATCTCCAAACAACATTTCAGAGGAGGCTGGGGTCTGGGCTTTGGGTGAGTCACAAGTGGCCTTGGATTCAGACCAAGGTCCCCCAACTCCCTTGCCCACATCCATAGTGGGCAATGTCCTCAGGGAGGTGGACACATGTCATCTTACCCGTGGAGCTGGAGGAAGCTGTTTAATATTGTTTCAAGTCTGCGGCCACTAAACTGGACGATCAATGGGAGTTAAAGAGATGAATTATTTAAACCTCACCAGCTTTTAATTAGTCAGGGTCCTTCTGACCGATGGCTTCGTCCATAGGGTATTGACTCCCTTGTAGGAGCAGCAGCCTCCATTGAGTGGTGCCTGGGTTGGGAGGGGCCACTTGGTACCAGAAGAGGGTACACTCTCAGGAGATTCCTACTTGGGAGGAGACTAGAGTAGCTGTGATTCCCAGCACTTGGAGGCTCTGTGAGCTTCTGATACATCAGCATGAATATGTGTCTGTGAGTATCATTGTGTCTGCCCATGCGTGACACTTTTAGCTGTGTGTCTGTGTAATAGTATAACGTATCCATGGTTGTGTATAGCTGTTTGAGCATGTATATTCATAACAACGCATCTGTATTTTTCTGAGGGCATGTTTCTATACATGGAAGTAACTACCAGCCTGTGTGTGTATCTGTCAGAAAGAGTGCCTGTTCATTTCTCTGTCTCATTTTGTGTACGTATGTGTGCATGCAAATGCTTCCAAGTGACAGGCTTTGTTCCAGAGGAGGAGCCAGGGTGTTCCTGGGTGGTGCTATGACCTTGTCACAACCTGATTACTTTTGGGAAGGTATCATTGGTGGAGGCTGGAAAGATACACTAGGAGTTACCTGCTACAGACTAGCCCCTTTATCCATTCCACATTCACTGGTGCCTACTGGGTGCTGAGCATGCTGAGTAGGAATTCCTGTCTGTAGGGAGCTCACATCCTGGGAGAGGGTAGAGACTCAAATAGGTGCTTGTCAGCCAGCACCTAAGGGCTATGATAGACATACCTGGATTGCCCCAAGGGAGATCTTCCCTGTTCTCAGTTGCCAAAGTATGTTCTACTTCTTCACTTACATCTTGCTGACTCCTGACTCCTGGGATGCCCCATTTCATTTTTGTTGGGACATCCCCAGGCTCCCCAAGAGACTAGAAGAAAGAAGCCATCAACAGGCCTGGGTAAGGGAGAAAATCACTGTAACAGCTATTCCCTCCCATAGCAGGTTTTCCATGCAACCTAGAGAAGACATTAAACCCAGCTAGGTGATATACTTAGAAGGTCAGCAGGAAGTTTTCTAGAGAAAAGGACACTTGAATTAGGATGCTTGACAGATGACTAGGAGTTAGAATAGGAGGCAGAAAACAGAGAAGGGGTTATCTAAGTAGGGAGACTGTGTGTGCAAAGGCCTGTGGGCATGAGAAAGCCCAACATGTCGAGAGAGCAAGTTCAGAAATATACAAGTAGTTTTCCTAGACTGGAGTAGAAAGTTTAGGTTAGGGATCATCTAGAAATGGAGAAATAAGCAGTGTCTTAAATGCCTGGTTAAAGGGTGGATCCTCCCCAACCCACCCCCAAGGTTTAGAGAAGACATAGAATAGTCATGAGTGAACAGAGTTCTGATTCAGAACCAATGAGGCAGTTTGTGCTACACGAAACTAGTTCTTACTAGGTGCTCAATAAATGCTTATAGATGGATGGATAAAAAGCTGGGTGAGTAAATGAAGAGGAAGAGTGGTGGGAGAGGGAGGGACCAGAAAGAGAAGACCCATGAGAAGATCAGCACTGATCCAAGGGAGGAGGAGTGACCCACAATGGAGTCTCGCAGTGGGAAGAGCAGCAGGACTGAGTGAACACATGGCCTTGAGTTAGGTATCCTGCTTCTGTGTGTCTGTTCCCAGGGTGTTTGTGAGTGGAAGTGGCTCCCTCTGCCCATTCTTTGTTGTCTCTTGAGACTCAGTGATATCCTTCTTATATGTTCACCCTTGATATCCTGTGACGTATCATCTCTTTTAGAGAAAAAGGTTTCTCCATCTGGGTTGGTCCCAGGGGGTAGGCCGAGGCTCCGAATGTCAATACAATATGAGCTTTGAAGCCAGAGGTAGCTCTGGCTCTACCATGCTGAACCCTGGGCCCTTAGAAAAGAATCAGTGCTACCTGCCTCTTAGGGATGCTGGGAGGCCCTGTGAGTAACCTTGTAAAGGACTTGTGTAATGCCTGGCTAGCAGCAGGTGCTCAGGGAGCTCCCTCTTTGTGGCCCTGCCAATACCAGTCTCTCCAGGGCACTGGCAGCTCTTGGCACTAGGTCTTTATAGTCTTTGAATGAAGAGGGCTGCCCTGCTGGCTCCTGGCTGGCTCTGAGGTGTGGGTGAGGGTGCTTGGAAGGGAGGGAGGATGCAGGGCATTAATTGGGCTGGGAGAGGCGGGGAGGGGAGGCGTGGGTTTTGAGCAGTGAGGTTAATGGCCCTCGCGCCAAAGAGACAGCTTTAATGAGCTTCAGCTGGCGGTGCCCCGAGTTACTGTGCGTGCTAAAAGGGTCGCGCTGTAAGAGTTTGATGTGGACTGCTTCCCAGCCCTAGGGTCAGGGGTCAGCTCCTGTCACTGGCCACTCAGGCTGGTCTTCAGTGACATGGTGCTAATTAACTGTGTGAGAAGCTGCCAGCCTGGAGTAGGGAGTGGTATGTTCATTGGTGGGGGGTGAGACAGCATTGGGTGATGCTGGGCAAGGGTTCTGCAGAACCCACTGCTTAGCCATCTCTAGAGTCTGCTTGGTTCTTCCTCAGTGCCATGGGGATATGGCATTGGTAGTATGGAAGTGCTGAGAGAGCAAGGACTGGGGCTTACTGGAGCAGTGAGGTGACAGGTGTGGGGCTGAGAGATAAGGCTGAAGAAAGGGAGAGGGCCAGCTATGCATCCTGATGTGTTTGAAGGGGAGCCATGGAGTATTGGGGGGCAGGAAAGAGACCCAGTAGGAGTTGTGCTTCAGCCAGAGCAGTCTGGTCGTTTGTACAGGAAGAACTGGTGAACAGTCTGCAGACAGGCCAATGGGAAGGTGCAATAAGGTAAGCAAGAAGTGATGGGCAATTCAGAGCCCGGGCAGTGATTAGGATAACGAAGACAAGGACCGGGTAAAACTTCTGTTTATTCATTATTCATTAAATGTTGTACTTACTATGTGTCGGGGCTAGAAATGAATAGGTAACAATGACAAACACTGTGCCCTGTCCCCACTGAGTTCACAGGTAGAATTGTGACCTTGCCTCTGGACGTTGACAGAGAGAAGGCAGGTTCTGGCATGGCCAAGGAAGGTCCCTAGGTGGTGGAGTACTGGGCTGTTGGAGGCTTGAGAATATGACATCTTAGCAGAGGTGGGACACTTCCTCCAGGGATGGTAGATTTGGCCTTGAGAGTGAAATGAATAGAATGGTGCTGGAGTGGGATGTGCAGGAGGAGGGGCTGCACGTGTGAATGTAGACATGCTGGCTTCTAAAACCACAGCAGCTGTCAGCACCCACAGTTTGGGCCAAAGGTTCTGAGGCAGGCAGCGTCCACAGAGGACTACTGAGTGTTCCTTCTTTCTTTCATTTCAACAAAGGGTCAGCAAAGTACTCAAAACATTATTTGGGGACATTTTCACACCAGTCCATGAAAGCAGGCATCATCACTCCCATCTTACAGATGAGGAAAACTGAGGCTCAGTTAAGAGACTTGCTACGGTCACACAAATTGAGTGAGGAGGCAGGATTCAAACCCAGGTTCATCCAAGTGCAAAGACTGTTCCTACCACTGTGCTGACCTACCTTTTTGGTGTTGGGCTTTTTGCTGCCAATAAGGGTGATATAGAAGATGACAAGCTCACTACCTTTATTTACCTTGGTGTCATGTGAAACACTTGGCCTTGACAAAGCTTTGGTGGGAACAACTGAGGAAGAAAGAAAAGGAGGCATAGCCTTCCATCAACCCTGCTGGAGTCACCCTGAGAGCCAGGCTCCTGCACCTACTGGCCTCTGTTCTCCTCTGGCCCTGACAGTTCTCCTTCTGAGATTGCAGTTTGCTCTTTACCTTTTAGCTCAGGAATATCCTGCCCATCTTCCAGGGACCACTTTCTCTGGGCCTCATGCCTGGCTTTCTGAGTGTACAGAAGACAGGTTTGTTGGCCCATTATAATTTGTCAAAGGCAATAACCTGGCCCTTCATACTTGGGCTTTCTGGACTGGGTCTAGGCTCCTTCCCTTCCTCCTTTTTGAAAATCTTCACACGTAAAGTCACCTGCTATTGTGACAGGGAGGCCCTACAGAATGCTGGTTTCAGCTGGCTGGAAGAATAACTAGAACCTTCCTAATGGCCCAGCTAGGTGATCCTGCCCTGGGAGCTTAGCCCCTCTGCGATTCATGACTAGAGACCCAATGGACTCTAAGGAGCTTGCTGCCCAGCACAGTCCAACAAAAGAGCTGGACTGGCAGGTGGCAGGGATAGGGACTTGGCCTCCAGGGGGGCAGTACTGGCCTGTGGTCTCCCCTGAAGGAGTGGGGTGTCTATCAGAGTCCAGTCAGAATGCATTAGCTCTGTGACACGGATCTCATTAGTGCCCGTGAGAGGTGTCACTGCGGGAGAATCGTTGGCTCAGGGAGATGCTTGTACCAAAAGGAAGAAAGGACAGTGACAGCCTTTTCTCTGCCGCCTCTGCCGCCACGCTCACTGGGCTGCCCGCCCTCCTCCTGGTGTGTGTGTGTTGGGGGGTGCTGGCTAATGAGCTCGTCTACAGTACAGCTTTGCCTTCCCCTCCTTGAAGTTTCCCAGGTCCGTCTGAAGACCTCAAGCCCTGGATTAGCACACACCAAATGCCAGCCCCCTCTGGCCCAGCAGGGAGCTCTTTCTGATCACCATGCTTCTGCACTATGGGCAGGGGAAGGAGGTGGTGCCAAGACAGGCCCAGGGAGGGGGCCTCGCACCCCTGGGAATATTCTAGCCCCTCTGCATCCCTTGAGAGTAACATGTTCCCCCCTATGCAGAGGGGTCCTGCTTCCAAGAGGTACAGTTTTATCCCCTCCCCTTACCCCACAACACCTCCTAGCCTGGCAGTGTCCCCATCCCCATGGTGAGCCCCTCCCAAGGCAGGGAATAATAGAGGGACTCTGGCTGAGGGTTCAGTAGATAGCATTTTGGCCTGATAAGATATGGCACTTTCTGCTCTGAATCAGCAAGAGCCCTATGTCTGGGCTTTAGATGACCTGAGGGAGATGAAGTATTGATACGAGGCCCCTGTAGACCTTGGTGTCCATTTCCCCATCTGTCCCAGAAAGCTGCCCCACCACCACCACCACCACCCCAGCTTTGCCACCTTCTGGGCTGGGATGGGAGGAATCAGTCCAGCTGCTTTATGGGAAGGTACAAGACAACACCATTAGAGTGTCTTCCCCAGCACTGCCTACTCCCATCTCATTCTTTCTGGTGTGACCTGAGAAAGTGAGAAGCCTGGGGATGGATGACCAAGAGAACGAGTAATGATCTAGGTGTCCACAGGGTCTCCACTGGCCTGCCTGGATGGTGCTTGGGGAGAGGTACTGGCTCCTTCCTCCCTGAACTGACCCCTTGGGACTCAGGAATTGCCAAACATGAGGCTGTAGTCTTCAGTAGCACCCACAGATGGGAAAAAAGAATAGATGGAGGGGCGAGTTGACAGATGGATGGAGGAAGGTTCTGGTCTATGTATGTATGTGTTCCATGTGGGTGGTGCATTGGGAAGTACAATCTTTGTTTCCCTACCTTCCTAGCCCTGGGTCAGCCTAGCCTCCCCTTGTCTCTCTCTGTATCTCCTGTCAGACCATCGCAGACGTAAATGACAAAGAAATCAGAAAGACAGATCAATGCCGGCCAAATTAGCACTTGCAGATAGACTGTGCGGGGATGTCAGCGCCCTGACCCCTGGTGATCTTGCAGCCTCGGCTGCTGATATTATGCAAATTGCATCCATCTGGCAGGACCTGCGTGCTGGCTGCTCCTACTCAGAGGAGTAATGGGCTGGGGGTGGGCGGGAATGTTGGAGTAAGAGTCAGTGGAGTGAGTGTGCATGTGTGCGGGGTGTGTGGTGCCCACCAAGCACTGGGCGGTGATTGAATGATTGACAGGGCAGATAAGGGGCTGCATTGGATTCCTTTGGGCAGGAGGATTAGGAGCAGCCACAGATGGGAGATAACTGGACTTCATTTCAGTTTATTTTCCTCCTTATCCCCTCTCCCCACCTTCACTCCCCGAAAAACACAATCTCTGTAGTTTGCGTTTTCATCAATATTTGCAAGTCATTACCACTGGTTTAAGGTGAGAGACAATGTCAGGACCCAGACCAGACCAGCCCCTCCCCCAATCCTGAATAGGCCTGGTACCCTGAGAATTAATCCCTAGAGCAGCCTTCTCTCCATTGGTGTCCACAGCAGCCCCTCCTCCCAGGCCTACAGTACTCAGGGGATGACTCATGCCTCATGGGCCCCAGTCCTGCTGACCTGTCTCATCTGACCTAATGCCATCTGGCATTCCTTAGGCTGGGCCCCTGCCCCTCCACATGTTTAGGCTCCAGCATAGGTGCTTTTGGCCTTGGTATTAGCAGGGAGGCCTCCAGGACTGCTCTGCTGCAGAGTTTTGGACCCCTCTTCACAAAGCCTCCCATTCTGAATACTAATGACGAGGGCCCAGGGCCTATGGAGAGTGGTCTGAGTGGTCTGTTTGAATCCCCCATGTCATTCCACACCATTTGCTGAGTGCCAGGTGGAGTACAGAGGCTTCATATCTGTCTCACTAAGTTTTTAAGCCCAGTAATAATGACTGGCATCTCTTCTTGTGAGGAAACTGAGGCTCAAGAAGGTTACATAACAAGGAAGTAGAAGAGCCAGGGTTTAAACACAGATCTCCCCTAGTCTAGGGTTTGAATGCTTTACCACCAGGCCCTACCACTTCACTGTTGTGCCATCTGCCCCAACATGTCACCATACCTGGATCCACTAAAGAGAACCATCCTAGACAGTAGGCAGACAAGTTTCTTTAAGTCTCAGCCTGTAGATATTGACCCTCGCCCAGACCCCCACCAAGCTGAACCAGGCCAAGGAGACAAGAACAAAGAGGTCCCGACTATGGTGGCCTGTGTCTGAGACAGTTAGGCTGTAGTAAGAGGGACACTCATAGGACAGAATGCACTCAGCAGCTGAACCAGCCCAGGAATAGTCACAGCATGTATCACCAGGCCCTGCAACTCAACGAGAGGGGCTAATGCAGCTCAGGCCATCCAGCTATGACTGGTGGAGGGCATAGCTGTCCTAGGGGTCCCCTCCAAAACTGGGTCCCCATCATAGCCTCCCACTAGGCAGGGTTGGAAGCTGGGAGTGCTGGGGACATGTCCGGGGACACGTGTGCAAGGGGAGCTTGTCCTAATGAGGAGAACATGGCTGCTAGTTAGGCAAGGGGCGGGCGGGAGCTGCAGAGCTGATTGAAGGCAGGGGCAGGGGTCAGACAATTAGGCCCAGATCCGGCCGTTTGATGTGAGTTCTGAGGCCTCAAAGCCTCCCTTCAGCCGGCTCCCTCTACTCCCTCCTCTCCCTCCTCTTTCCTTTCTTCTTCTGCCCAAAGGCAGGAAGGATGGAAACGCTTACAGTCACTGTTACTATTATTAAATCCTATGGCAGGCCAGCCAGACCCCAGGATTCCTGCCCACAGGGGGCACTCCAAGCCCCCAGGAGGTTCCTTGGACCCCAGAGGGGACGTCTGGCCAGAGACCCAGGCCAGGTCAGCTGAACCCCAGGGCAAAGTAACCCTGCCTCCCTCTTGCTTCCAAAGCAGGAGAGTGAATGGGCTGCCCAGCAGGAATTTGAGCTCTGAGTTGCTAGGACCACATCCCAGGCCTGCTTTGACCATTATCTCCTCTAGCCGCCACTTAGTTCTTTTCTATCCTGCCCTGGAGGTGGCAGGGAGGGCGTGGTTCATTCACGCTCAAGCCCTGACACAAATAGTCATCTACAGCAGTCATACCAAAACCTTGCTGGTAAGATAAAGATACATAGAGCCACATAGCCCCACAGCATTGTCATTCCCCAAAGCAGCCCCCCCAACCAACACACACACACAGACAAGTCATAGCCTCACATACTATCACAGGGTCTTGCACACAAACCCTGCTTATCTCCTGCCAAAGGGCCCTGGGAGCTAAGCTCCGCCCCCTAGAATAGCTGGGAATAGTGGGATATTGGGTGAAGGGTAGGGAGTACCCAGCCCTTCCAGCCCCCACTGTAGGAAATAGGTGGAGAGAGCTGGTACTGACCACAGAGTGAGAGGAGACCAGATTGGGGTGGGGGTGGGGGGCAGTGGGAAGAGGGAGGGTGGGAGCAGAGATAAATGTTAGCTCATTTCTTCCGTAATTAGTTACTCCCTCATCCCCGCGTTGTAATTGTGAACAAGCTGTAATGTTTAATTAGTCTGTAAATGAAACCCCAATTTCATAATGGCCTGGCTGACAGGGCTAAGTGAGCATGGGCGGAGGCGGAGGGGAGGTGACAGGGAGGGCCTGCAGTGGGGGGACAGGCAGTGGAATCACCTCTTTTTCTCTTTGGCCCAGCCTGGCTGTGTGACTGCGTCCAGTCCTGTACTCTTGCTTCCAATATCCTCTCCTTCCCTGGCCTTTCTTACTGAAAACTGGGAGGGAAACTCCCAGGTTTCCTCCATGCCGCCCCTCAATTACTGGGTTGGGTTTCACACTCCCAGCCAACTCCCAGCTTCTGTTTAGACAAACTGACTCAGGGTGACCCTGACAAGGATGCCCACCCCGCCTACTTCACCCCCACCCCCTAAGTCTGGCCTTCGGCCTCCCCAAGCCATCCTACTTAGAGACCTTGCTTGGCACCTGGGACCTCAAACTCTGGCCCTTCACACCAAAAGAAAGCAGTGACTGGCTTGGGCCCCTCCCGCTCCATTCCACTTCCAAGTTGAATCCAGAATCCGTGCTACGGGGAAACCCAGGCCAGACTTCGCTCTCCTGAGGTGTCATCACCGCGGCCTGTGATGAACGGGAGCTGCCGCAGGGGGGAGCCCCTGGCCCCACCACTGCCTCATTGGTCTCCCTGTTTCCCCCAAGACATCCTCACCGCCTGCGCACGCCCCCGTCCCGCCTGCCGCATCCATAAATCTCAATTTACGAGGGCGGCTGTGGTGGGGGAGGGAGGCAGCACCGCTAATGATGGCTCCTCAGCTGGATTTTTCATGTTGCACAGTCATAAATTTTTAAGAACAGCATGGGCAGCACGTTAGCAAGTTATCGAGGCTGCCTCCATGCTGGCTGCCTAACTCCAAGAGAGGAGCAGAGAACTGTAAGGCACAAGAGGGAGGCATGGGGTAGGGGGGCAACCAGCCGGTCCGAAAGCATCCGGAGAAGAAGGCTGGCAAGCCTAAGGGTCAAGGCTCTAGTGAGCCTGCCTGCACCGGGCAGGGCAGTGCTACCACAGCTGCTGGAGCCAAGGATGAGCACGCAGGTGGGATCGGTCGTGTGGGCATACAGACCATGGCGTTTGGGAGCTGCTGATGGATGCCTCTGCTCCAGGACTTGACACTATGATGTACAGGGAGCCTGGGGACATATGGATTTTCAAAGTGGCCACTTTGAGTAGAATTACAAACCCTGAGCATGTGCACAGTGAGGCCTCTGCCCTAGCAGAGCTGTACTTGCTTCATAAACCAGGGGCCTTTTAATATTATAAAATTCTCAGAAGCTAGGATTCCTGGAATCATGGAGGAAGAACCCTGGGGAAATGATCACAAAGGAAGCATATCTAGGCACATACCAGAGCCAGGCTAACCTCGTTCTGTTAAGGCTTGTCCCTTCAAGGTCGAGTGCTCCTGGGTAAGTCACCCTCCACCTGGGCCTCTTTCTTCAGTCTCTTATAAGATGGGGTTGACTGGCTTCTAACTCCAAAGCTTACTGAAGTAAGTTCTATAAAACCCTGAGTACCTGTTAGCTCCTTTACCTGTTAAAATCTCCAGAAAGACTTCTGAGGAAAGGATCTGGAGAACAGATCTTTGTGGGAGATGGTAGGCCCTTCACTTTGTTCATTCATTCATTCACAAGATGTTTGCTGAGGCCTTCTGGATTTCCAGACCAGACAGCCTGAGGCAAGGGAAGCACCTTCCTGGAATGTGAAGTGAGCACTTTCAGCTCAGGCAGTTTCCCAGCTCTGCCCTCCCCTGGTGATGCCGAAGCCTTCAGGGTGCTGAGAAACCCTCACTTGGCCCCAGGTGCTCCCCTGAGTTCCCTGACATGGACAGTTGGCATTAATAACCATCTGAGTAGGCACAGGAGCAAGTAGGAACCCAGCATTCCTTGGGAGAAGTGGGCCTAGCACCAGGGACAGCCTCAGAAGGCCACAACACAAGATTAAGAAATCAGAAGTTGCTCGAGTCAAGTGTGAATGTGTGTTTCAGTGTTGGGAGTCTCAATCCTGTGTTGAGGATGGCTCCATGGTAACCCACCAGGTCAGAGACTGGTCATTGAGGCAGGAGAGGCCCCAGGCTGAGCTGCATTGTCTTAGGGGCAGTCCCTGTCCACCTGGGCTCAGAGTCAGCCTCTGCCTCCACTCACCTTTTCCTGCGCTTTTTCAAGCCACTCTCCTCCTGCTTCCTAGGCCGCAGGCTCTGTCCTCATCTCCTGGGTCCTACCCCCACCTCAGGTCCTTTCCTCTGGCTTTATTTCCCCTGGTTCCAGGCTCATATTCCCATCCCTGGGCCTGCTGAACTCCTGCTCATTGTTTAGAGCTCAGTTTCAGAGTTTGCTTCCTCAGGAAGCCTTCCTTGACTCCTAGACCTGACCAGCAACCCCTGCCCCGTGTCCATTTCACAGCACCCTGCACTCACCCTTTACAGCATTTAATCACAGTTGTAATTAAGAAATTACTTTCTTGAAAGTTGTTTAGTGCCTCTCTCCCCACTAGATTGTAAGTTCCCTGAGGGCCAGAACTTCCGTCTGTTCTGTTCAGCTTGTATCCCTGAAGCATAGCATAGTGTCTGACAAGTGAAGGCAGATAATAAATAAAATGTGCTGCTTTGAATTGAGCTAAATTGAGTTGAGATGGCCCTGTCCCACCCCTGGGTGCCAGGGCAGGGGGAGGTGGCTAGGGAAGTGCCTGGAGCTGAGGTGGTTCCCATTAGTCCTCATGATTAATTCACAGCCACACTGTGATGGAGTGGGCTTGTCCCCAGTCAGCGCCTCCGCTGGGGCCCACCTGTTAGCGACAAACAAACAAAGGGGATAAATAATGCATTGGGAGCTGAGCCAGGCAAGGCGGCAGTATTGAAATTAATAGGGATTAGCTGAGCAGCTTGAGGATAAAATATTTACCAGGTGGGACTGGGCTTAGGAAGGGCAGCCACCCCCGTTCCCAGCATCCCTAGGGCCCTTCTCCAGGGCATCATTGGCTAGTACTGGCCAACACCACCACTACCACCCCTGCTACCTCAGTTTGCAGGACAGGCTGACCAGACTACCAAGAGCTTAGGTCAGGCAGTCCCCTGGCACAGTGAGTCCTGGGGGAGCCAAGATGCTAGGAGGGAATGGAAGGGAAAACAGACTGAAGCCTCGGGCACTGATGCCAGAGACAAGGACTGGATTTTATTTTCAGAGCCTGGGTGTGTGGCAGCTGTGAGTGGCAAATGTCAGGGCTGGAGGTGATTCACCTGTGTTCTTGCCCCTCTGTCCTCTATCTCTTTCTGCAAGACCTTCCTTTCCTTGACTCTATACGTATTTCCTGGGAGCCTCTGTGTAGATAACCCCTGGGGAGGGGGGGGGAGCACTGTGGTCCAGCAGGAGGTGACAGAGTAGTGATGACAGGGGCCTCTCTAGGTTCTGAGAGAATACAGGGAAGAGAGACCAAGGTAAAAACTAGAGGGTCGAGAGCAGTGCCAGGGGAAGAGTGGGGGAGTGTTCCAGGCAGAAGGAAGAGCATGTGAAAAAGTCAAGAGGCAGAAGAGCCTGAACTCGGCTGTAGGACAGGAGAGCGGAGAAGATGAAACCAGAGCAGTCAGCAGGGCCAGGGCCCTGGACCTCATAAAGGAGCTTGGGTGCTATCCTGGGAGCAGTGAGGAGCCACTGAAGGTAGTGGTGGTTTCCATTCTTAATTCTTGAGCTATTTGCAGAGAAGTTTATAAATATGTCTTACTCCACCTTCCCTGAAGTTAACATCTTTCATCATCAGGATGCAACTGTCAACACCAGGAGATAACATTGGTTCTATACTATTGACTAAATTGAAGGCCTTGTTTAAATTTTACTATGGTTTCCATTAATGTCCCTGCTCTGCTGTAAGATCATTGAAGAGTTCTAAGACAGGGAGTCAAATGACCAGATTCATAGCTTAAAAGGACACCATTTTGGAGAGGGTAGCAGAAGCACTCTTGCCACTTAGATGAGAGGGGATGTGGCCTGCACCATGATGATGTAGTGGGAATCTAGGTTTAGAAACTGTTAGAAATTTTATGGTAACTAAAGCCTCAGGACAGATGAGGTTATCCAAGGAGAGAGTGGAAAGGGAGAAAGGGTGAGGGCCTGTAACCTCTCTGAACATCACACACCTAAGGAGTGACCTAAAGACAAGGAGTGTTCATAGGAACTTGTGGGATCGGGATGGAAAGGGAGGGTGATGTCTCTGAAGCCCAGGGAGTGTGAGCTTCAAGGAGTGACCAGTCCCCATGTCAGTCAGACCTGAAGAGCACCAGCCCCTGGGAGCAGTAGGGCTCATGAGAGAAGGTGGCTTTGGTAAAACGATTACAAGTGGGGAAAGGAGAAAACGAGACCTGGCTCTGAGATTTGACACCAAGAGGGAGGAGAGGTTGGGTAACTAGCCAAGACAGAGGGAGTTAAAGGAGGCTTCCCAACTCCCAAGACAGGAGAGAGGTCATATATTCAGCTGCTTGAGTGACAGATCAGAGCAGATGAGAGCAGAGGCTGCATCAGAGAGAAAGTGCTGAATAGCTCCAGGCCCTGGAAAGCCTGGGAGCTAGGCTGGACTTCAGAACCCAGGTGAAGTAGATGTACCAGCTTTGGAAGTGACAGCATGGTTGGTCCCCTCTTGTGACAAGGTGCAGGGAGAGGAATGGTGCAGATGCAGGACAACAGCTTGTGTGGCCCCTGTGTAGCAGGAGGCAAGGCTGGCTGGCTCTGGGCTAGGGGGCTTCAGTGCTGACTAGAGCGTAAACTTGAACTCTGAGGCAAGGGGACTTCAGCTTGTCCCAAGGGATGAAAGGAGCGCTGGTTGGGAGCGCTGAGGGCCGTGTTGGCAGTGGTACACCCAGCAGAGGCTGATGTGCTGATGTGTGTGGTGGGATTTTCTCTAGCCACTTTTGCAGATGCGGGCCTAGAGAAGGCAGAGTTTGGTTTTTCCAGGCAAAGGTGACTGAAGGAAAAGTGAATAAGAGAGTTGAGAATACTGGCAAGAAAAAGTTTGAAATGATGGACCATGGGAATCCAAGCTCCAAAGGGAGCTAGGACAGAAACCACTTAATACCCATTTCCTCTTCTTCCTCATTAAATAGAACCCTCGGTAATTAGGGGCATCAGTGTGTACCTGGTTAAAAGACTGCTTTTTTTAGTTACTCATTCAGCTAAATGTGGCCATGTCTCTAATATATGCCAGTAAGAAAAAAGGAAATGTGGAATATGGGACCTCTAGGAATGATACTTAAAGGGAAACAACTCAGCGTAGAAGTGCACTGGTCTTGCCTTCCCTGTCTTCCTCCTTCCTTTTTCTTGGAATGTAGATATGATAGTTGGAGCTCCAGCAGCTATTTTGGACCCTGAAAAAAAAAAAAATGCTGAGACTGTTAGGACAGAAAGAAGGAGGAAGCCTAAATCTGATAATTATGTGGAGCCATGGGTCTTTTAGTCACCTCACATTGCAAGCCACAGATACAAAACACCTTTCTCAGTAAAGTTTTGTTTTCTTGCATCTTGGTTTTTACATGGGTTTCATGACTCTCTTTTAGCCTTCTTAGTAACATGGCCTGTGTCCTGAGATACAGCAAGAAACCTAGAGAGCGTAAGGTCACCAGCTAGCCAGCCTTAGATAGTAATGTCCTCTCTTCCCTTTGCCTTGCCTCCTCCATTTGGTCAGTTCTACATTGTGTAGAATAGGTTCCACTCCTGTATCATTTTCCTTCCTGCCTTTATGTGCTCTATAGCTAGTGTACTTTCAGCTGCAAGAAAATGCAGGTCATATGTCATCCAGTTTAAAATAGCTTAAATAATAAGGGGATTTATTATCTCACAAAAGAAATTTGGAGTTAAGGTGATCTAGAGCTGACTAATCCAGCATCTTGGCAATATCCTTAGGGACCCAGATTTCTCCATTTTTCTGCTCTTTTACCTTCAGCATAGTCTTCACAGGCTAACTTTCCTCCAGGTTGGAAGATGGCTTCTGCAGTCCCAAACACTAAGTGCAGGTATGGAAACATCCAGCACAGTGTAGAGGCAGCCAGGCTCTGAAGGGAGGTGTGTCTGTTTTATTGCTAGGACAGAAACTACTTGTTTTTTCCTTTTTCCTCACTAAATAGAGCCCTGTATAATAGGGACATCAATGCATACTCAGTTAAGAAGCTGTTTTTTAAGTTTCTCATTCTGGTTTCCCCTTGTGCTTCTTTTCATAAGAGTAAAGAAAACTCCTTAAAGAGCTTCCAGTAAACTTACCATCATGCTCAAGTAGCCAGAACACTTACCCACCCCTGACCCAGTGACTGGCAAGGGGGATGGGAGCATCAGAAATGGCTCTGACCTTGGTGGATTAACCTAGGCCACATGAGGGAGTGGCAGGCTCTGCGAACATGGCACAGTGTGTCATCAGTCAGAAGTGGATTAGGGAAAAAGTGAAGACAGGAAGGAAGATGTGTATGGTAGAATAGAGGTACAAATGGCTTCAAGGTTCTGATGAGCAGAAGAAAAATAGGTAATTGTTAGCGTCTGGGGCTGTTTGAACTTAGCATATCCAGGGAAGAACAGGATGTTTAAATAGTTGAGGGTGCTATAGTGGCAGTGGGTGGAAAAAGATAAGGGAGGAGTGTTAATGGGGAGGTCAAAGAAGAAAGAGGCTGGTAACACAGTTCCTCAGTAGTTGGGATATGGAGGCTGGGCAATAGGCCCTTGGAAAGGAAGTGCCAGGGCTGGCCTGAGAGCACATGCTCACAAGAAAGCCTCCAGCAGGCTGCTGGCACAGGGGCTGGGCCCAGGCTAGTAGAGCAGCACAGGCTCACAGATCAACTGCTCTGTCTCTCAGTGTCCCCATTTTGGATAGAATCTGTATCCTGGGTGTTCAGGCCATGCTGGAAGTGGGTAAAGCACTGAAGACTGGAGAAGACTGACCCATGGGACACGCCTGGGGATAGGGTCAAGTGGAAACTTGGTTGGGACAGATGTGGCTGCCAGGTGTGGCAAATTTGTTCAGCTATTCTCAGTATTCACTAATTTCCTTCATCTCTCTGCCAGGTCCCCTCACTTGGCCATGGTTACCTGGCTCTCCTGCAGCACTCCTGGCTGTGGCATCCCAGAGCTAGGAGGCAGGTGGGGCCTCCTGACCCCTCTACCTGGATGGAGCTGGCTGGGAACTGGATGGGGGAGACAGGCATCTGTTGTAATGGCCAGAGCAGCCGCCCTGTTACTACGGCGTATTTCACTTTTAATTCTGACATATAATGTAATGATCTTTTTTAAGGCCCGATGATATTATCTGCCTGACTAGATTATTGAGTCTTCATCATCTCCAGATAAATTTATGGCCACGACGAGGCTCAGGATTTATCATCAGTCAATAGAGCTCGATACTCTAACAAGGCGTGTAATAAGATATACATATTTAATGATCCAAGGGGAGGAGCGCTAATGGGAGCCCAGAGTGAGTGGTCCAGGGGGTTGGGGATCTGCCCCAGGGCTGCCATGACTGTGGGACATGGATGTGGTCTTTGCCCTGTGGTCCCCAACTCTGGTCCTTCTTAGGGCTGCCTCTCTTCTCCTTCCTAAATCCCCTAAGGGAAGCAGGCAGGGCGAGGGGGAGCAGCATGCAGGCCAGTGCCTGAGCTGGGGCCTAGGCCTCTTCAGCCCAAAGGGTGCACATACCCCCATGGGACTCCTTGTTCACTTCCAGGCCTTGAGAGGGTTGGGGTGCCCTTAGACCCTTATCCTCGGCCCCTGAGCATGAGGGCGGGCCCACCAGAGAAGGAGTGCCGGGGCAGCGTGCCCAGGCCGCATTGATAGTGACGGATGGTTTTTCATTATAGCCTCTCAGGTCCTGCCCGCGCCCTGTGTGGAAATTCTATTTATTCCTTAATTTGTAAAAATTCCCTCTTTATCTGATCCCAATCAGGGCGGGGTAATTGGCTCTCTGGGGCAGCGGCTGGGGTCCTTGATGAAGAGCTATGTGGATATACCCAGCCCGGCCCCCACCCAGCCTGCCACTAGGGCCCACAATTAATAATGATTTGCAAATGGCAGACAAGCAATAACACAGAAAGATGTGGCGTCCGCGCTGCCTCTTCATTTCCTCCCCTCGTAGATATAAATGGCCACAGAACAAAAACCCAGCACTATAAATTCTGGAATTAGTTATTCACTGGGATAAATGGGGCCTGGAGCCACCAGCCCTCTCCCTGCCACCCTTCTTGCCTGCTTTCCCTGATCCAGGCTCTGTCCCTAGGCCTTTTCCCAAGCCTAGGCCCTGGCTCTTCTGGCTCTTTGGCTCCCAGTTCAGTTCCTCGGCTTCCTCCCACCACTTTTATGACCCCTTCTTGTGTGGCCCAAACTTGGCAGTGGTTGCCTGCTCTGGATCTATAGCTTCCTCCACAGTGACCTGAGCTAGCAGGTGGAATTCACTCTCCACCTCTTCACACTGACCTTCCTGGCTGCCTGACCTGGCTCTGTCCCCGTTCTGCATTGGGGTTTGATTAGAGTTGACATCAACTCCAATCCTGCCAGGCCTGGGAGTCTGGATCAAGATTGGTCTTGGGTGTCTTCTTTGGCACTTGGAACCAGTCCAGTCACTTGCCTGGCCAAGTCTGAGTTGGGCTCCTGGTAGCCAAATGTGGTATAAGTGACTTAAGGGGTTTGCTGTTGTGCTTACTGGTCAGGCAGCTCTGGGATGTTGGCACAGGCATTTCCGGGCACTATGCCCTCTCGGCCAAGCGCATCCTCCCCCACCCCCCAAGTGGCTGTGAGCTGGCGGGTAATGGGCGTGTAATGGCCTCATTTCCATGCCCGGCCTCCAGGAGCAGCGGTAAGTGTTTGATTGCCTTAATTTCCAAACACATCATTATCCCAGCTTTACCAGCGCTTAATAAACACTTTATGAGGATTTTTTTTAAAAACATCTTCGGTCCGCATACTTCTCTGAAGTGATAAACTCTAATTAAGTCTAATATTTAAAAATATGGTAATGGTGAGTTGTTTGAATAAGTGGACTGCATTTCTGTAATTTCATTATTACGTAAAACACGCTAATTATTTGGAGCGCGCTTATTACGGAGAGAGAAATCGCCTGCTAATCAAGATGAAATTGCCTTTTCCCCTTATTGTGGAACCACCATCATCCTTCACCATCAGCCCTGTGGCACCTCCAGGCACCTCGGGTGGGGTGGAGGGGGGAGGAGGGCCAAGGGGAAGGACTGAAAGAGGGGGTCACTTCAGAGTCAAGACTGTGAGGACCCTGGCCTGGGGTGGGATAAGAGGCTCTGGGAACTGTATCTGTTGGAAGAGAGAGTTTATGTCTGGAAAATGTATCCAGAGGGCCAAGGTGGCTGTGAATGGGGTCCCAGGGGTCTGTGTGGGTCAAGTCTGGGACAAGAGACAGGGCAATGGGGGATATCAGGATATTGTTGTTGGAATAACAGTATTATTGGATGTTATTGGAGTAACAACACTGACAATAACTAAGACACTGTTTTGAAGCACTTCACAAATAAAAACTCATTCATCTTTTGGTTTGGAGGGGTGGGCAGAGTTGCTCTAATTGTCACCGTTATTCCCGTTGTAGTGTAGAAACCAAAACACAGAAAAGTTGAAGTGTAGAAACTCGCTCAAGTTCATACAGTTATTAAGGAGCAGAGTTTGCATTCAAACTCGGAATCAGGATAGAATAGGGGCCCTCTGCTGTTTCAGTTCTAAATTCATTGCCTTGGCCCCCATCTTCCTTTCAAACTACCATTTAAGGCTGAACCCTGAATTGCAGCCAGCTGGAGCTTGGTATCCTGGTCCCCATCAAAAAGTTGCCAGATTTAGTGAGTAAAAATATAGGATAATGGTTAAATTTGAATTTCAGCTATAATGACTTTTTTTAGTGTGTGTCCCAAGTGGGGCCAGGACAGTATTTAATCGAACCTCACCCAGGGTAGCTCCACAGCATTTTGCTCTGAGGGCATTACTGCTTCCAGAATGTGCAAGCAGGCAGACAGATGAGGTTCTAGAACACTGACACACCCAGGGTTCTTGCTGTCTCATCTTTACCTGGCTTCTGATCCTTGCATGCTTCTCCCCATCCTTCCCCACCCTGCTCCCATCTTTGCTGTTCTTGTTGCTTGGCTCTGGCCTCATCCCTCACTACTTTGTGGAGATCGCTAATAAGGTGTATTACCCAGCAAAGACTTTGAGGCAGGAGGCCTGTGGATACTCCAGTGAGCTTCAAGTTGTGTCTGCATGTTCCTTTAGGCCACACTGCCTCTTAAGTCCCACCATCAGCGGCAAGCCACCTGGCTGCCCTCTGGTCCCCCCTTTGATTATTTCATGTTCCTTCTATTTCCTGCTCTAACAGACCCATGTATGAGAATTGTATATGTCATTTCAAAAGGCTGCAGAAAGTATGGACAGTTCAGTCAGCAGGGATAGGACAATCAGCTTATCACTGGAAAAAAAATAAGAGCTTCTATCTTACCACACATTAAATTCTAGAGAGATTTCAAAAGTTAAATATGAAATATAGATGAAACTGTTAAAAGAAAACATAGGATTTTTTTTCTTGGAATACTGGAAGAGAGAAGGCCTTTTAAAGTAACATACTAAGCCTAAAAAGTCTTAAAGAAATGCCTCATAAATTTAGATGTCCCATAGGAATCTTATTTAATTCATCCAAAGCTAAGTTCATCACTGCCCCCAAATTGTACCTTATCTGGAATTCCTTATCTGATTGAGTAGCACTAGGATCCTGTACTCACTCCTCTCCCAGCTCACCAAATCCCCTCATTAAGGCTTATTCATTCTCTTTCCTAAAAACACTTTGCCTCCATCCACACTCCACCCCATAAGTATATCTCTGCCTCCATCTCCACTGCCACTGGCTTCATTCTGAGTCAGCCTTTCTGGCCTAGGCCGAAGTATAGTCTGCTAAGTGATCTCTCTGCCTTCAGGGTTAGCCCCTCCAATCCTGTCTTCACATCCTGAGGTGATAATTCTGAAACACAGATCTGGTCCTGTCATCCCCCTCCTTAAACATGTTAATGTCTCAGCCAGGCACAGTGGCTCACACTTGTAATCCCAGCACTTAGGGAGGCTGAGACAGGAGAAACGCGAGTTCAAAGGCAGCCTCAGCAATGGCGAGGCGCTAAGCAACTCAGTGAGACCCTGTCTCTACATAAAACACAAAAAATAGGGCTGGAGATGTGGCTCAGTGGTCGAGTGCCCCTGAGTTCAATCCCTGGTACCAAAAAAAAAAAAAAAAAAAAATGTTAATGTCTCTGCAGTCTTGCCAGAATAATAAAACCTTGAGCTCCTTAGCTGAGCGTTTGGGTTTCTCGGGGTTTCTACTCTGTCAGTTGCTGCTGATTTCACCAGCTGCATATCTTGTCACATTTTTGCTGCTGCTGCTGCTGCTACATTACCCACCCACCCACTTTCTAAACTTTTTTTTTTAATACCCCATATTTCACCTCCAGAAATTTACCTATAGTGTGCATTATGCTGAGAATACCTTTCTCATTTTAACCCCAACTTGCCCAGGTAGCTCCTCCCACATCCCCTAAAACCTCTTCTTAGCTTTGTTCTTCCAGGAATCCATTTCTGAGGATCAAGCAGAACTAGATGACTTTTCCGTGCCTCCTTTCCTCATAGCATTGCACCACTTGCAAGGCTGTCTCTGATCTCCATGAGAACAGGGAGCTGCAGAGTCTTGCACATCCCTCAGACTGCACAGCCTACCTGTGTCAGGTACACATGTGAGGACATGTTTGCCAAATGAATTATGAATGAATAGCTCCCCAAGAGTTTCTCAAACCCCTTTCCTCCTGAGGGTCTTCCTAGCCCAGGCTGCTTCTTGTCTTCTTCAGTTCCCAGACAAGTGCAGCTAACTAGAGCATGCCAGCCTCAGGTTGTTAGCTCTGTGTGAACTCCCACTAAGTGTTCTAAGAGGTCTGAGCTACCCTTTCACTATATCAGCTCCTTTGCCAAGCAGATATTCAACTCTTCTTGGGGCCCAGCCAACAAGCTTATCCTTTGTTAGATTCTAGCCCTGTTCATCTCTCTAAGGGATTTGTGTAGCTGATGAATGGTCTTGGCAATATAAGAGTACTTCCAACATTAAGTATATTAATGTCCCAGCTGGATATAACAGCACACACCTGTAATCCCAGAGAGTCAGAAGGCTGAGGCAGGAGGATCACAAGTTTAAGGCCAGCCTGGGCAACTTAGTAAGACCCTGTCTCAAAAGCTAAAAAAGACTGGGAATGTAGCTTAATGGTAAATGATCCCTGAGTTCATTCCCCACTGTGTGTGTGTGTACCACCAAAAAGAAAAGTTATCTTGTCTCAAGTTGATGACCCTGCAGGGACATAAACAAGTTAGCCTTCTAGAATGTGAAGGTGCAGAAGACCTACTCTTGTAGTCTCCATTGTGGGCACAAGGCTGTGCCCCCACCACCCCATGCCACAGCAGCCTCAGGTGGGCCTCATTAGCTAAGTGGGAGGTGTTAGAAGGCAAGGCTGTCCGCATGGCCCAGGAGCTTCAAGCAGAGGACTCCAGGAGGTTATGCTGTCACTAGGCTGACACTACTGCTGTTCATCTCTGCACTTTTGGCCTATTAAAGCCTGAGATCTATCTCTGGTACATCTTCTGCCAAGTTTCCTTATCTTCCAATTGTGCCATTAACTTCTGTTTTTTAACTGATGAGTAGTTTGTGTTGACTCTTTTTGGGTGGCAGGGTACTGGGGATTGAACTCGGGGGCATTCAACTACTGAGCCACATCCCCAGCTCTATTTTGTATTTTATTTAGAGACAGGGTCTCACTGAGTTGCTTAGCACCTCACCATTGCTGAGGCTGGCTTTGAATTCACTATCCGCCTATCTCAGCCTCCCTAGCCACTGGAATTACAGGCATGTGCCACCATGCCCAGCTGCATTGACTCTTATTACACTCCTAGGAAAAGAAGAGCCTTGGGCTGACAGCCTAAAACTGCCATTCCACTGATTTGAGAAGTGAACTGGTGCAAGCTCCTTCCTCTTTCTGGGCCTCTATTGTAATGGACAAGTTGCAACACATTAGAATCCAGAATCCTCTGTAAACAGAATAAGCAGTCAGTCAGAGCCTGTGGTGTGAATAAGTTGATTTCATCAATGTGCCAGCTGTCTTCCATCTATGCCATAGATTGTACAGTATACACTTTCTTACCACTGGGTGATCCAGAAAGCTAGCATCCTTCAGGAAGAGATAGGACTGAGTGTAAACAATGGCTTATGCAAAAGTGCGGGATGAAGCACCTGTTCTGTGCTCACAGTGATGCTAAGGCCATTGGAGCTTAGAGAAATGACGCACTTGCCTCATGTCATGCAACTGGTGGGTGAAATTAAAACTGGAACAGATTTGTCCAATTCCAGAGTCCACTTTGTCATTTTCAGCAAATAGTAAGTGGTTCCTTGAGATTGGAGTACAGAGATCAGGTATAGAGGGTGACAGAGGTTATAACAGGGATCAGATTTTGCTGAAGCTTTGAATCACATTAAAGAGTGTAGACTTTGAACAGAGAGCCGGGAGAGCCACTCTAGGGATTTCAAGCAGGAAGGACCTGGCCAGATTTGTGGAAGAAAGGTTGCTTTGGCTACAAATGGGATGAATTACAGGGAGGAGACAGAACAGGCTATAGTAATCCAAGCGAAAGGCAGTGAGGTCTGGACTCATGGGTGGCTGCTGCTGGGGTAAAGGGAAGTAGGTGCTTAGAGAATAAGGGGATCACATCTTCAGAGGTTCTTACTTGACTAGATTTGGGGAGCAAGGAAAAGGCAAGGTGGGGAGCATGCCTGAGGTTTCGTTGGGCATTTGAATGGATTTTGATGCCCTTATCTGATATGGAGAACACAGGGGCAAGCAGAAGCTTGGGAGAAAATATGTTCATTATTTTCTATCTACTTCCAAAGAAATGTTCAAAAGACATTGGAGTTTATGGTGTGGAGCTCAGGAGAGATGAGGCTAGTGAGAGTAACCTTCGGGGTAGCCTAAGCTTGAGATTTGGGTGAAGTCATCCAATGTGCAGCATGGGGACAGGTCAAGGACAGAGACTGAGGCATGTGGCCCCTTCCCACACAGGTAGGAAATCAGTGCTTGCCCACTGGATGGCTGGTGGCCTGGGGGTCTGGGCTGGGAAATTCACTTGGGCCAAGGGAGGCAGACTGAGTGATTTGTCCAGTGATGAGGGAGGAGCTAGATGAAGTCAATAGAAAACTAATTTTCTTTTCTGCTGGAAGAAATGAGGTGTGTGGCCGCTGGGTAATTGCAGATAACGAGGGGACTTATTCTTAATATGCACAGCAGCCACAGTCCCCAGAGTACAAGAGACAGGAAGGATTGGAGGTGTCCGACAGCAAGGCTTATTTGGGAAGAAAACCACCCTATCAACCCCTCCAACGGTGCCATCACAGACCCTAGAGCCCATCATAACCCCTACTCCCCCTAAGCCCCTTCTTGTCCTATTCCCCTGTCAACTGCCTGCTCCTCCTGTCACAGCTCCCTCCCTCCTCCACCCTCTAGACCCAACAGCCCAGGCATATACACTAAGGGAGACAAATGACAGGGCCTCAGCTGAGCGGGGTGCGTGTCCGGCCCATAAACCACGGGGATGGGTCACGTCTGGAGTTGCCATGGCCGCCACTACCCACCCATCTGTCTTCCCACTATTCTGCCTTAGACCAGCCCTCATGGCTGCCTAAGCCCCTGGGGGAACAAGGTGTCACCTCTCTACGCCCATATCTACCATGGTGATACATGCATGTTGACCTCTGCAAGACAGGACTCTGATTTGCCTGGCTCAAGCAGGATCTGCAGAACTGGTGTCTGGCTAGTGACACAGGTCCTGGGCTGACCAGTGACTCCTCTCCGACCCACAACCTTTTCCTAGCTCTGAGGGAGGGGGTTCCCTTTCCTAGACCGAGGTCCTGGTGAGGACCAGCCTGAAGACCAGTGGAAGGGGACAGTCCTTGACAAATGCAGAAGCTTCCTGACCCTACCTTGGCCTTACCACCCTCCCCCACTTGATGATGATATCGATGTACAATATTTCTGTAATCACAGCATCGGTCCCTTGAGGGCTGGTGGTAGCTAAGGCCCTGGTCATGGCCCAGGAGTATAGGAGGTGGGAAAAGAGTGGGAAGAGTGGCAAGTGAGAGGATGGCAGCTGGTGACTGCTCCAGGCAGCTGAATAGAAAAACCGTCACTCAGGCATTTCTGTACTAGGCTTACTCTAGTGGGACACGCTCTGGGCAGCTACCCCGCCTGCTGGTGGTAGTGGAATAAGTCCTGGCCTATGTCCATGATCCAAGGCCCAGCACTCCTGCACATGACCTCCAGGATGTGCAGAGTCTACAGTATCAAGTTTTTCACAAGGGACCCATAGTGGAGAAATGGTGATAGGGTCTGGCATAAGCAAACATTTAAGCTGGGGGGTGGGCAGAGGCAGGGCCCAAGAAAGAGACCAGCATCCAGCTTTGATCCTACTGAGACAGGGCTGACATACACACGTCTAGTACATGGCCAGGGCTGAAAGGGGCCATAAATCTGGGCTCTCCGTAGCCTGTCTGAGAACACACAGAAACAGGTACCCAGAGCAGGTGTGACTCCCAGGGTCCTGGTCCAGGAGTGCTGAGCCTTGTGACTTGTCACCAGTGATTATGGCCTGGGCCACATATACCATACACACAAGTGCCGGCAAAGTCACCCTGGCCATGGGCGTGATGAATGGCCACACAGTAATGAAATGGAGACATCAAGGCGGGTGGCGGGAAGACGGAGTGTGGCGGACGGGCCGTCCCCACGCGGCGGCAATAAGAAGGATCGCCCAGCGGCCGGGGGCCGTCAAGGGAGAAATTACACATTTACTCTGCCTTTTTCTTACTGCGACGGCGCCCATACATCACCGCTGGGGCCGGGACAGGACATGCTGGCCAATTTCCAGCATGAATTATGGGGCTGAGAAGCCTCGAGACCAGGCTTCCTGCTGGCCCAGCGTCACCTAGTCCAACCTGAAGCCAGAGATGCTGCCACCAGGGCTAGGGACGACTCCTCCCCAGAGCCATGGCTCGAACCTAACCCTGATTCTCATTCCCACCCTGTGTAAGCGCCTATGGGCATGGAGAGAAAGGGTCTGGGGCCCATTTAAATACTTTCTTTTCCTCCCTATAGATGACTGCAAGAACATCGCCAACATCATGAAGACGCTCGCATATCGAGGCTTTATCTTCAAGCAGACATCGAAGCCATTCTGATTGGCCGAGGACGGGATGGGGCAGGACAGGGTAGCTGCTTGGCCCAGCCCAGAATCATCCTCTCCCTCACCAGAGGGGAAAAGGGAGAGTGGCACAGTCCTGCGCCCAGAGTGTCCCCCAGCTGCCCTGTAGGCTTGTGCCCTGGGTAAGCGCTTGGCCTCTTGGTCTCTCTGGAGCAGACACTTTGTGCCCCCTCACCCCCCACCCCTCAGTCTCAACCCAGTATTAGCCCTTCCCATTGTGGGCCTGGGCTAGGGGAACCCAGGCACTTGCCACCTCCTCCCTGGCACACAGGCTACTGCTGGAGCCACCAAGCCTCCCCTGTGCCCCCTCCCATCCATAGTGCATGGTGTGTGGTGCCCCCAGGGCTCCAGGACAGATCAGGCCCCACCTTGTGTCTACCCCCATCCCCGCTGTGAACGTGCCACTGAATAAAGTCGGGGAAACAAGGCATTGGGTGTGTGTGCAGCCATCTTTTAAGGCTATTGCTATGCTGGTGCTGTCAGGATGTGAACAAGTTGGAGCATTCTCCAGGCTGCCTCTGCACGAGGCCATCAGTGTATGGCCAGCAATCACTGCAGCACCTGTAATACCCTCACTGAAGATATACAGGTCTGGGGCTATGAATACTGTCTGAGCACAAGGCTGTGTTCAAAACTGCTGGTATTTGAAGCCACCACTGTGTGTGAGGCCATCTTGAATGCAGGGTGTTCAAGGTGCAGGGTCTTAGGGCAGTTGTCAGGGGTCAGAGGCCACCAAGGAAGCCACAAAGACCTGAGCACAGGCAAACACTACCACCTTTGGGAAGTGGCAGTGCTGAGCCCCTGCCTGGCCAACCCTCCCAGCCAGGGCCATCAGAAGTGCAGGAAAGGAAGCAGAGGCAGCCCAGTCTAAGTTAGCAGCTCTATTTACACCATAGCACCACCCACGCTCTGGGTAGCCTCTCACGGCTTCTTGGCTTTCTTCACAGAAGATGAACTGGAGGCTGATTCCCGTCGCTTCCTCTGAGGAGACACAGGAGGTGCTGAGGTCAGTGGTCCCCAAGGCCTGGTGTGTGTTTCACTCTCAGGGAAGACAATGCCCACTGGTCAACCCACTCCTGCCCTCCACCACAGACCCTCAAAGAAGCCAGAGTTCCTCTGCAGGCACTAAAGGGAGTAGGGTCAGGGCATACTCCCCCAGCCCGTCCAGGCTCTTACCGAATTGGGTGTGAGGGGTGCACCCACCACATCAATAATGGTGTCCTTAGTGGGGTCAGGGCCAAGTCCAGGTTCAGACACTGCTGATTCAGCAGAGGCTGGGACTGGCCCCGCTGCTGGTGTGGTGGGGCCCCCCAGCACGCCTGCCCGGGCCAGCGCCTCGTGCCGGTGCCGCAGCATCTGTAGCTCATACTCGCAGTTGGCGCAGGCCTGCTTGAGCTCGTAGAGCAACACCAGGTCACTGCGCAGCTCATTGAACATGTGCACCAGCTCCTCTGTAGGGGTGGGGCTCAGCTCTGCAGGCAAGGCAAAGCCAGGCTGTGCTAAAGGCCTGTAACGAACTGCCCACCCACTGTCCAACCTTCATCCTTGGGTTGGTCCTATGGGGCCCAGCCGCACACTCACCCACACCAAGCTCCAGCAACATCTGTTCCAGGGCCTTGATCTTCTTCTGACCCACAGAGCTGGGCAGCTTCATCTGCAAGGACCCAGGCAGCTAAGCCCTCTCCCCAACAAGAAGTTTAGGGTTTGAAAGGAGCTAAAGATAATAGGGTTGGGGGGAAGGTACCCCCTGGAGGTAGCTATGGGCCAGAGAAAGAAATAGCCAAGAAGTGGAATATAGTGAAAGCTCTGACCTTAGCCTGGCTACATCCCCCTGTGATCCTGTGATCTCTGTCTACAGCCACCCTTCCTACTGGCTGTAGCACTCAGGCCAGCAGGAACCCAGAGCAAAACAAACTAAAGGAGATAACTCGCATACCCTCTGGCTTCGCAGTGTGACCCCTGCAGACTTGAAGTCTGGAAACTTGATGCCTGCAGTCTCAGGAACAGCCTGAGGAAGGAGTTATGAAGACCAAGGTGTTACGGGGAATGAGTCCAGGGTCAGTCCCAACACCCAGCCAACTTTGTGTGCTCAGAGCTCCCCACTCAGGGTGGGGTTGCCTGGCACAGAACCCTTCCACCCCAAGCTGGGCTGGCTCAGGCTCCACACCGGTTTCTCAGCCTCCTTTTTCTGGGGTAGCTTCTTCTTGGGGGCCTTGCGTTCAGTGCGCCGCTGCTCTGCAGTGGTGTCTGCTGCTGTGATCAGCTTCTGCAGGTCCTGGCTGCGTTTCTCCCGTTCCTTCTTCCGGGCCTCAATCTTGCGCAGCTCCTGTAGCAGGTACTCCTCCTCTGCCACCTAGAAAAGGAAGAAAAGATACTGAAAGGTGTGTGAAGGCCACCTGGAGAGTGAGTGGACAGGGAGGTGAAGGGTGCCAGGTTTTCTGAGAGGGAAGGGACTAGACGGGAGTGAAGGAGAACATGGGGGTGGCCAAGCAGCAGGAATGGGCTGGAGGTGGAAAACTGGCGGTGAGGGTGGTAAGGGTTTACAGGACAGAGGCAGTGCACAAGGGGTTTAAGGCTTAGAGAGGCAAAGGGGCTCACGGCTGACCTGTTCTGGGGTCCGATTGTAGAGACGCTCCAGCTGCTCCTTCCGCCGTCGCTCATGGCCAGCATCAAATACGGGTATCTTGAGGTCTGTGCCTGGCACAGCCCGTACATTGGCAAGCTTAGCACAGATGTGGTAGTACCGTTCCTTCAGGTCCTCCACAGAACGCTTCTGAGAGCCAAGATACACAGGTGGATAAATGGGCATAAAGGTAGGGCCTACCAGGCCCAGGGGCTGGCACACAAGCACATGCATACCAGCTTACCTTGAACTGCTGGTGGTCATACCGGTCATGGATGACTACAAAACGCAGGTCAAAACGGCGGCTTAGGTCAAACAGGTGGTCAGTTTCTGCCTTAGTCCAAGCATCATCATGGAGATAGAGCTGGTACTCCTGCTCTGAATACACAGGCACCTGCACAGTCTACTGGCACAGAGGGACAGTGGAGGAATGCCCACATCAGGTCATACGCAGCAGGCTCCAGCCCCATCACCAGAGCCCCTCCTGTTTACTGCTAGTCCCTGAGGGGGACAAAAGCAAATTCTCTGTCTGTGCCCCTGCAGAGGGCAGCCTAGCGTGAGGAAAGCACCTATCTGCTTGACTAGAACCTTAGCAGCCTGTGGGCTGGAGCCTGCCTGATGTACTCTAAGAGCAACTTCACCATCTTCAGCTCCAGAGCCTGGTAACAGGACACATGCTCCTGCCCCCATGGTAAAGGTGAGGGGACCACTTGTAAGCACTTCTGTGGAGTCCAAAGGTCAACTCTGGAGTAAGGAAGATAGCTAAATACACCCATTAGGACTGAGAAAGGGCCATGCAATTTTGTCTGAAGCACTACTGCCACCAAGTGGTGACAGTGGGATCTGCCACTCCCCCAGAGCTCTCTAAAGTCAGACAGGGCCTCTTGCTCCACTAGCCCACACCCCAAACCTCATGTCTCCTCTAGAGACAAATAGCACCAGAAGCAGCTGGGTTTTTCAGTCAGAGACAGAAGGACAGAGTCAATGCTAGATTGGACTCGGGAAGTTTCCCTTTGCTTAATTAACACCACAGCTGGCTCTCTCCAGTTGCCTCTTGGACACTTCCTATGGGAGGTCCCACGCTGTTCCTCTGGATTCAACTTAACATGCTCAGTACTAATTCATCACTCTTTCTCAAACTGACATCACTAGTCCAGACCTCAGTGTCACCCTCACCCAAACCAGTTGCCCAAGCCAGAAACCTGGGAGGCATCTTTAAATTTTTACCTCTTAATAAATCTGTGGCTTTACTTCCAAAATCCCTCTCTATCTCCACTGCCACATCCTGGGCCAGGCTAGCACCATCACTTGCCTGGCTCAGAAAAATAGCTTTCCACTGGTCTCTCATCTCCATTCAAACCTCCTCCAATCAATATTCCATCTGCAATCAAAGTTTGACTTTTGTGAATAGGCAATGTAGTCCTCTCTAGTCTACAGTGAAAACAGCAATGAGCAGAAGCACAGAAAACCTTTTATGCAGTAACTGTACTGGTTAATTTAATATGAAGAAACACAAACTTTTATTATCTTATTATTTTATTATCTTTATCAGTCTCTAATGGATTCAAAATATAAGAGAAAAATGTCCTTCATCACAGATAATTTGAGATGCACAATTCCAAAACAATGGATCTTACCACATCACCCCTAAGCCTCCCACCTTCAAGATAAAGTGCCTTCAGCTGGGCACAGTGGCACATGCCTATAATCCCAGTGGTTGGGGAGGCTGAAGCAGGAGGATAACAAGTTCAAAGCCAGCTTCAGGAATTTAGTGAGGTCCTAAGCATCTTAGTGAGACCCTGTCTCAAAAAACGAAAAAGGGCTGGGCACAGTGGCACACTCCTGTAATCCAGTGGCTCGGGAGACTGAGACAGGAGGATCATGAATTCAAAGCCAGCCTCAGCAAAAGTGAGGTGCTAAGCAACTCAGTGAGACCTTGTCTCTAAATAAAATACAAAATAAGGCTGGGGATGTGGCTCAGTGGTTGAGTGCCCCTGAGTTCAATCCCTAGTAACACCCCCCCCCCAATAAAAAAGGGTTGGGGATGTGGTTCAGTGGTTAAGCACCCCGGATAAATCCCTGGTACCAAAAAATACATAAAGATCCTTCTAGTAACAGGGCGTGGTGGCTCACGCCTGTAATCCCAGCACTTTGGGAGGCTGAGACAGGAGAATCGCGAATTCAAAGCCAGCCTCAGCAAAGGTGAGGCACTAAGCAACTCAGTGAGACCCTGTCTCTACATAAAACACAAAATAGGGCTGGGGATGTGGTTCAGTGGTCGAGTGCCCCTGAGTTCAATCCTTAGTACCAAAAAAAAAAGAAAGAAAATCCTTCTAGTAAAAAAGAAAAGACCTTCTAGATAATTCACAAACTCCTCAAGAGCAAGGATTATTTAGTTAATTTCCTACCAATAGGTACCAATGAATATCTACTGAATTGATCAATGAACACATGAGTGAATGACCTGTCCTTCACCGACCCTAAGTTCCAGGCAAATGACCAGCAGTTTCTTGAACATACCAGACTCTTCCCCTTTACCTTTGTTATTGCCTGAAATGCCTTTTCACTTCCACATTGCTTCTGCCTGTAACATTTTCATCCTTTTAATCTCTGTCAGCCATTATCTACTCTGGAGTCTCTCTGGTTTCCCAGGCTTGGTTATATATCTCTCCTATGCATTTAATTTTAAAAAGCCTAAAAACATAGTAACAGCAGAGCCAATCCTGCTCTTGAGGTGCTCACAGTCAAGTAAAGCATACCATCCATCTATTCATTCAACAAATACTTATCATGGGCTTGCCTTACCTATGGTAAAAACACAGTGCTAAATAAGAATAAGAGGTGAAGTGGTCTTCACCTCTCAGAGCTCACAGTTTAGCTGAAAAAAAAAAAACATTTTAGTAGTGCGTCGACTCTGATGACAAAGGTATGCCTAGTGTGTTAATAAGTGACACTGGGTCCAGCCTGGGGATAAGAGTTGGTCAGAGAAGAGATAAATGAGGCCTCATTTAAAGTTAAGTAGAAGTGTGCCAGGCACAGTCATGCACACCTGTTAATTCCAGCAACTCAGGAGGTGGAGGCAGGAGGACTGCAAATTCAAGGCTAGCTTGGGCAACTTAGCCAGACTCTGCCTCAAAATTTTTAAAAAGGGGGGGGGGGGGGGATGGGAATGTGGCTCAGTGGTTGTTTCCCTGGGTATAATCTCCAGTACTGTAAAAAAAGATGTTAATTAGAGCTGAGCTTAGTGGTGCATGCCTATAATCCCAGTGACATGGGAAGCTAAGGCAGGAGCATCACAAGTTTGAGAATAGCCTTGGCAACTTACAGAGACCCTGTCTTAAAATAAAAATTAAAAGGGCTGGGGATGTAGCTCAATGGCCGAGTACCCCTAGGCTCAATCCCTAGTACCACCAAACAAAAAAAGTTCAGTAGACCTGAACTAGTGAGGGGAATGGGAAGACAATCCTAAATAGAGTAGGCAACAGAAAAACAGCCTAATGTGCATGGGCCTGGCAGAGAGAAACATGTTGGGAAATAAATAGTGAAATAGACACAAAAAGAGCCTGGCAAATTAGCAGAAGCCAGCTATGAGCCCTGCTATAGAGTCTAGAATTATCCTGAAGGTGACAGGAACCAGCAAAATTAGTTTAAAGGAAAACAAAAGGTGTCATAGTTTTTATATCAAAGACCACCCCAGCAGCCGTGAGGACAGAGGTGAAACAAGTCTGAGGACCAGCTGTAGTACTTCAGGAAAGCAGTGAGGAGGGCACTGATCAAGAGGCTTCAGGAAACAGAAACCACAGGGCTTGAGTGTGTAGGGAGAGAGGAGCTGCCACCAGAACGACTCCCAGGTTTCTGGCCTAAGCAAGGGGTAGGGAGCCATTAAGTGAGATGGGATCCATGGTGAGAAGCAGTATTGGAGAGGAAGATCATTAATTCATTTAACTCCAACTTCATTCTCTGGCCACATAGTCACCCAAAATTCAAATCTTCTGCTTGAAATATATCCATGTTTGCCCAACAACATCAGAGTAAAGCCAAATTCTTGAGCCTGGATGCCAAGGCCCTACCTGACCTGGCTGCTACTCACTGCTTGGGTGGCATCTCCCACCATGCCCCACCTTGGGTTTTAGGATTCATCAGCATGGAAATGCCCATAGCATCCCATACAGATGACTCTTTAAAATTATCATTTTAGCTCAGTGGTAGAGTGCTTGCCTAGCATGTGTAAGGCACTGGATTCAATTCTCAGCACTGCATATAAACAAATAAATAAAAATATAGGTCCATCGACAACTAAAAAAAAAAATACTTAAAAAAATTTATTTGTTTTGCTTTTGCTCATGCTGTTCCCTTTGCCTAAAAAAATAATTGTATGCCTTTCCTAATACCACCTGGTGACATCCTTCAGGACAACTCAGACTCTTAACTACTCCAGAAAGCTTCATGAGCATCAGGCCCTCCCAATATAGCATGCATCCCACCAGACTGATTGCCTCTACCCCCACAGTCCTAACAATATGGTGTTTTTTTTTTTAATATTTTTTTAGTTGTAGATGGACACAATGTCTTTATTTTATTGCTTTGTATGTGGTGCTGAGGATCGAACCCAGGGCCTCATGTATGCAAGGGAAGCACTCTACCACTGAGCTACAATCCCAGCCCACAATATGGTTTTTTGAGGTCAGACTTGTGTCTGCATTTTTGTGCCCTTGATTGTTAGACCTCAACTTGACATGGAGCAGTATTTACGAAATACAAAATGAACATTGTGTCTTCACCTCAAACTGTCTCATTCCGCCTCCCTCCCACGGCCTCAGAGGCCTCACCTCGTGGGTGTCCCTTCCCAACCTTACATCTCCTGTCTCTCCTTCCACTGGACTTAGGGTTGATGGTGAAATGGACAAAAACCTGGTTTGGGATATGGGGAGTGATGGATTCACATGCGGCCATGCTCAGTCTAAGAAGCCTATGAGCAATCCAGGGGAAGGTGTCCAGGAGCAGTTCGATATACTGGACTGAGAGGAAAAAAGTAAGGACTTACAGTCCTAGTTTTGAACCCCTAGTGCTTTTAGGCTTTAAATCTAGGCTGTTCCAAGCTAGAACACCTATGAGGCCTCATTGTACAATGGCTAAGTCATGGACAAGAATTCCAATCCAGTCTAGCTCTACCTCTCACTGTGGGTGAGTCTAAGTAAGGCTCTGCTCTAGTTGAGCCTTAATTATCCAAACCAGAGATAATTCAACTTGGATTAGAGTGCTGGCAGAGAGAATGGAGAATATAGGCAGAGATATGATTTGCTGTGGAAACAATCAGCAGGACTCGATGATGTATCACGACAGTCTAGCTCAAATGCCACCTTTCTCAAGAGAGGCCCACCCTGACCACCCTATTTAAAAGTAGGCCTCCCCTACACCTAAATGTTCATTCTTCCTCTCCTTTCAGATTCATTTATATCCTGGTTTCATTTTATTGATGGCTTTTTAAAAAATATTTTTTTAGTTGTAGATGGACACAATATCTTTATTTATTTTTATGTGGTGCTGAGGATCAAACCCAGTGCCTCACGCGTGCAAGGCAAGCACTCTACCACTAAGCTACAACCCTAGTCCTTTATTGATGGCTTTTATCTGAAGAATCCAACTTATTTTATTTCCTTAGATGTTTGTTAACTGTCTTCTCCTGTTGTCTCTTTGTCCTGCTGTTGAGACCTTAGGGAGAGGGCTAAGTCAAGGATGATTCCCAAGTGTAGCGAATGGGTGGATACTGGTGCCACTCAATGAGATGGGGAACAGGTTTGGGGGCAGAAAATGGAATGAGTTTTGCTCAGGGGTACCTATTTGATATGAGGTACCTATGGGGCATTCTGAAAAATCTGTAAGTGACATCTATAGATATGTGGGAACCATTGCTCTGGATTGGAGATTTTAAGTTTGGAGTCACTGGATTATAGAGGGTAATTGAAGCCACAGGGTAAATCAGACACACTAGACAGAAAGCACAGAGTGAAAGAAGCAAAACATGTAGGCTACATCTCTGAGAAACAGAAGTATTTGAAAGGCTAAGAGAAGTCACCAAGAACCAAAGTAGGTTCAGGGAAGGACAGGATCTCATGGGCAGAAAAGACCTATAGAAGCCGGGCGCGGTGGCTCACGCTTGTAATCCCAGCACTTAGGGAGGCTGAGACAGGAGAATCGCGAGTTCAAAGCCAGCCTCAGCAATGGCGAGGCACTAAGCAACTCAGTGAGACCCTGTCTCTACATAAAACACAAAATAGGGCTGGGGATGTGGCTCAGGGGTCGAGGGCCCCTGAGTTCAATCCCCAGTACCAA